>VWZN01018494.1:436628-453824 GCA_013396955.1 Regulus satrapa
TTTTTTTTTTTTGAACAGAAAAAATCAAGGGAAGATGTTGTTCTAACATTTTTTAGTGAAAAATTACTGACTGTCCCTAACATCATAGATATGGGTGGGCCAACATTAAATGAAAAAAACCCCAATCCAGACCTGCACACATTTAAGCTCACAGATGATTCTAAGCAGTATAGCACATCTCTATTGCATGTTGCTGTGTCTTGTTAATGTCAGCCTGAAAGCATTCCAGGCAAATCTGTTCAGAAAAAGAGCACAGGATGTACGAATCTCACTAATCTAAACAAGATGGGATGCTACTTACAGGTATGCAGTTTACAAGGCATGGAACATATGTTGAGTGAACAAAACAAAAGAAATCGTGATCATGTAGCAATCAACCCTATGAATAAGCAAGGATGCTGTGCACAAATGTCTTTCATCACTTAAATGATCACCTGCATTTTCAAAAGGCTTTATGAATGTATTTGATTACTTTTTTGCCTTCAGTGCCATCATTTTATATTCAGTTAAGTACTATTTAATATATTTCATGCAGACAGCAAGCGAAAGTCTTAATAAGCTAATAAAAAGTCTTAATAGACTGTAATTATAACAAAGTATCTTGATCAAGAAACCCCAACACTCCTAACCCTCCAAATCCAACCTGATTATAACAGGATGTTTGCCAGCTGTTCAAATGGGAATGAGCCAGAATTCATCATTTAAAGTAATACTTAATTAATATTTTTCTGCAACAGATATCTAACTTTTTTCCCCTAGACTTGAGTGCCTACAACTTTCATGTATTAAACATGTGCTCAGAATCCCGGTTTTGACCTCTGTTTTAGTACAGCCCAACCAGAACTGCCCAACTGTGCCCTAAAGGAACAGCTGTGAAACACCCTGGCGTTCACATGTGCAAAAGTCAGAGCAGGCAGCAGCTCTGGGGACCGGAGCTGTGCCCCGGGGCTGCTGTGGGATGTGTAATACACAACCCGGGTCACAACCGGTCGCTTGCCTCTGCTCACTAATTTGGCTCTGTGGCCTCCTGGGGCCATAGGGCAGCAGGAGGCCAAGGGCATAAGACTGTGTTGATGGTGTTTCCTTGGTTTTGTCCATTTCTGGGCCAGTTCCTGTACACTGCTATGGCTTTTATCCCACTCGTGTTCCCGATCTATGCCTGCAGAGGTGTCTGGAAGCACATGCTGTAGCCAGGCACAGCAAAGTGAGTCAGCTGCAAGCCTGCATGGCAGCACTGAGCTGTGTCCCAGCAGAGTGCTGACGTGTCCCAGGCCTCCCACTGCAGGTAATTCTGTTCTGTAGTCAGGAGACTTGGCCTCAACTGGCCTGCCCCTGGTGATATCCCTGTCTGCCCAGCTGCCGTGCAGGCAGCCGAGGCTGGCACCGGCAGCGCTGCTCAGGAGCAAGTCAGGGGCCACTTTGGGCTGGGCATGCCAGGGACTGGCACAGGGCTGGCACAGCCCTGCCATGGTCAGCCTTCCTTCCAAAGCACAGCTGTGCAACGTGCATGAGGAATTACTTACAGGGTGTTTGAGGAGTTTCACAGAAAAGCCCCATTTTACAGACTCAGAGGGAGAAAAACCACACCCGACAATAAGAGAAATGACAAGGGACATGAAGGAGATGAAAACTGGAGACAGAGAATGCAATGATAGAGAGGCAGCTCTGAAATGCTGCGTGGTTTTGTTTTCTCTGTCATCTCATCTGCTGTCTAACCTGTAGTGCTTCCAAGAAAGGAATAAAATACAGCTTAGCTTGTGGAAGTGAGGAGAGCAAGTCTGGAGTTGGATATAACCCGCTTTAAATAGGACCAAATAAATTCTAAGGATAACAATGTAAGGCACAGAATGATGGATTGGAGTGAAGCAGAGATGGGCATGGAGGGATGCTCTGCAGGGCATGCTTGATATTTTTAAAACAAAGTACAATATAAAAAAGGCACATGTACATGTGTATTTATGCAGAAAACTGCCCTTACCTCCAAAAAACTCCAAACCGAATTTTGCAAGTGTGACCATAAATTTAAAGAGAAAGACTTCTTTTTTCCTTTTCTAGATGTTATTCTGCTTCTGTTTTTCCCTGTGAGAGGGAGGTGAAGCAAAAGTGGAGTCAACCCATCTTGTAGGGAGAGTAAGACGATGTAATTCTATAGCTTGACAGCACTGGCTAAGGCTGATGTTGATGAAATCCCTTTGGTTTTTTTCTGATGCTTTAAAATATTCTAGGGGCAGTGACTAAAACATTTGAAACTGACAAATGGCATGGAGAAACCAACCTTTGGGGGTGCACAGTCTATATGGATACTTGAAAAGAGTGGTTTCTGGAGTCTAAAGTCCCTCTAAATGAGGCATTTTTAAAAGTGCTCTGATCAGGAAATAGAATTTTTCTTTATTTTGAGTGTTCCAGCTTTTGTTGGCTTATGAAATGCAGAAATAGAATTAAAAACTGTTATGCTTTAAAATTTAGCATAAAAATACAAAAAATGTACCTTCTTTAAAGAACTTACTTTGAGGATATCTCCCCTCCCTCCTCTCCCAATTCTTAAGAATGCATGGGGAGAATCTTAAAAATGAAAACTGTGTGATGATGTGGGATAGCTTGCTTGACATTTCTCAACAAATATTGAGTTCTTGGTTTCAGGCTATTTTTCTAGCCTGAATGAATTTTCATGGTTACATCGTAAACCCTTGAAAATCACAGTTTATAGGAAAATGGGTGATACAACCTTAGTTATGATATATAATGAGCTGCCATTCTAAAAAAAAAAAAAAGTTAACTCCTTCTGGGAACTTGTGACTATATTGTGATGTTCATGCACCATCTGTTTGGTTATATTCCAAAAAAACGTGATGGTGAAACATGTATAGTCTAAGTGTCAGTTTAGATTAAGTGATCAGCTCCATGAACTACAAACACAGACACACACCTACGCAGCTAATCAATCTAGACTTCATTTGTCAGCTCAGTGCATATCATTTGCAGAGGAGAGAACAAACTCATATGTTTAATGTGGTTAACTTTGCAATAAGGAGGCTTTTCCTGATCTATATGTTTTCCCTTGTCTAAAATTCTGTTTTGGTAACAAAATTTCAAACTGGGGGAATCGGATGTTGGATTAGAAATCATGACTTTTGGGGTATAAAGACTTGGGAACGTGAGCAGTTCTTTCACCGCCGCACCTTCACACTCAGCACTCGTGGGTCGCACAGCTAGCAAGACCGCAGGTACAAGGAAATGTTATTGGTTTAGTACAGCCATCAAAAGTTATTGGCCAAAGAAACCTCAGCAGCTGGGGATGGATGTATCAGAATTACTGGCTGAAAAAAAGCAGAACGGGTCTCCCTCCCCCTGGCTCTGTACAGAAGGAATGAATGAAGCGTAGGGACTTCAGTTTAAGTTAATGCCGTGTTAGCTGATGCACAGGCAGCTTCAATTCTCTTTAATTAGTGCAGCATTAAGTGACAAAGTATTTAATCAGCAAGCTAACAAGTGCAGTGGCTGATTGCTCTGTGCATGCAGTTGTGTGTGGGTGTGACTGAAAAAAGTAAATAAAATTACTTTCCTTGCTTTAAATGAAATGGGATCCCTAATTTTATTACAGCTGCAATTGGTTTAGAGGCATGATAGAGCAATAAAAATTGATTTTATCCTGTTTTATTTCTTTAACAAAGTATTTCATTTAAAAAACTAATACTGTAATTTAACTATTTAGCTTCTTGAGGTATGAATTTAGGCCTTATTTCCACATTGTCTCTGTCAAGGGAATGATCCAGCAGTCTTATCTTGACGGTGCACTTGCATCTAAAGCACACATCTTTCTATTTGCCACTGATCAGATTGAAGATTGAGCCCCCTTTTCTTAGAAAGGTCTAGAAATCATGATCCAAGTACATAAGCTTATTAACTTTCAGTATTGCAATTCATTACATCAAGGTCTTAAGAGAAATACTGTGAAAACCCTCTAAGTGCTCCAAGCCACTTACTGGCTTAGTAATGCAGATTACCATCAACATGTCACCCTGCACTGCGCTCTCTGCTGCGTTCCCGTTGGATATGGTCCGGTGCAGGATTTCTGTCTTGCATCCAAAGCCATGTGCAGAGACTCTGCACTTACCTGTGAGACTGTCACTCTACTGTACTGGACCAAAACTGCATGACCTGGCAGAGGATGATTTGTATGGTCCTTTCTTGCCACTGAGTTCGCGCCTCTCTCATGCACGAGCTGGAAATGGCCCATGCCCCTGTTCCCTTTCAGACTCAGAGCTTCCAGTTCCGAGCAGAATGATGGCTGAACCTGATGTTCCAGGCACAGGGGGGACCCCACGTGTTAGATACCCGCCAGTCAGAAAGGCAAACCCTGTGCTAAGCAATTTCTGAAATTAAATCAGACAGGAGGTAATGGTGGTAGGTGGAGAAATCAGAGAAATAGTGGGTCTGTATTAATTTATGTGGGCATTAGTGTAAGAACAGTGGAAACTTAAATGGGCTTTGAAGTAAGCGAAACAACTATTTAAGTATTAGCTCACTACCTATACAAGGACTTCCTTTGGAACTCTCTAAGGGGGAGAAAAGAGACTTTTCAATTAATTGATAAAAAATATGACTCAGAAATGCAAAATGACCCCTTGAAACTGAGTGGCAAAAATCCTAAATATCCATTAAGATTTTTGTCATTGTTTTGAAAGAGCTTGTAATTTCAGCCATAATTGATAATTTATAGTTGGAGCCATCCCAGAAACATAGCCCCAGTAACAGGGGCTGAAATAACTCAGGGGAAAAGGCCAAAGTAGCTCTGATGTGACCAGGTGGTCACCACCCCGCCCTGGGAGCAGGGGACAGTGGCACATGCCCACAGCTTTTCCTAAGTCCGTGTCTGATACAGCGGAAGTCATCAGAAATCTGTAACATTTTCTTCACTCTTTATCAACAGCAGCACTCCTGGGAAGTTTGTTTTTCAAATTTACAGTAGAGTGCTGAGGGAGGTTAGCCTGAGAAGACAGACATGGAAAACAGACCCTTGAATATGAAGTTGACAGGTTTTATTTAGAAAGCTGGCATATGCACTAGCTGCATTCATATCTGCAGTGTTCCCCAACTTGACAGGCAATGTAGAGTATGGTGTACGTTAAAGAGAAGTAGTTTTGGAATCAAATTTTAGTTCCCTTCATACAGTTCCTCTAACACTGAAAATTTTTAGGCAAGTACTGGTTTTGTTTTTCCGTAAAGAATATATGTTTTTTTTTTTTGTTTTTTTTTGTTTTTTTTAACAGTTTACTGAAAAAAAGAAAAAAAAGTGTAGTAGCATAAGTCTGGCCACCTAGTTAGACAAGTTTCCTTGCATTTTTTTAAATGCAAATATAAAACCATAGGAGTTGATCAAAAAAGCCTGCCTGAAGAGAGTATAGGAATACATGACAAAGTTTTTTTATGGTTTTAATTTAATCTCAGAAATAATGTCCAGCAAGTAGAATAGTCTACATAACTATGTAAGCAGTATCAGCTTAAGCAGAATTCCTTTGAATTTCTCAGTGACCTTAGGAGGATGGGTTGATACTGCAGGTTTTGTCAGGCTAATGCCTCTCTTCTGAGATGACAAAGTAAATGGCTTGTTTATGTGATCTAATGTTGAATTATATAATCTCATTATAAAAGAAATATATGTATATGAAATATATGTTTGCTCATCCATGTGCAATTGAGCTCAGTTCAAGTCCTAACTTTAGAAAATGCCTTTGGGAGAGCACTTAAACACAATGCCTGTGCTCACATTCTTTGCTGAGGGGGAGTTGGGCTGCAGAATGCATACAAGTTCTTTCTTCAACTAGAATAGTAGGAAATGTATGTAGTACTATTGTAAATCTTCCAGAATGGGAAAAATTAAGAAACCTCACAAAACCTGCTATATATAATTGTTGAAGTGTATTGGTCTACATTCAAGGTGTTGCTAGATCTGTGTGATGAAGACTATCAAGCTGTACTTTAAATGTTGCACTTCAATAACTTTCTTTCATTTATTGAAGAGGGAGCTCCCGTACAAGTCTTCCCTTGTGTGTAGAAGTGTTACTGAAGAACTCTGTCATGCAGTTTCTTAACCTTCACAAGCAAATTCTGATTGCACACAGAGCACATCGTCATTGTGATGCTCCTTCGTGATCCTAGAACCACAGGACTTGCTGCTGGGAAAGATGTAGATCCTGGGAAAGCAGCTGAACAATTTAGTAGATTATCTTAAATTGGTCCCAATGGTTAAAAATTATCAAGTATTTTAGAGTTATCATGAGATAACTTTTTAAAAGTATCAAGTGCAGAAATGTTCTGCAATTTTCAACTTAAATCAATCTCAGAGATGGCTCAAAGATGATACAAAGATAATTGGAAGTTGAAATTTTATTATGCAAGTTAAAACAACTTAGGTTCTGTATTAGTTCCTGTAATATTTTCTTACTTGGATTTATAGAGACTTATCAATATATCCTATGAATTCTACAGTTCTCTTACAGATCTTTGTGATATTGATTCATTGAGAGCAAGTGTGAAAAGAACAGAAAATAAGCATATGACAAAAATTAATTATTAGGATTCCTCCTAAACTGGGTGCTTAATCTATGTAAGTACTCTACATGGAAACACCCCCAGGTGTTTAAAGGGTTTTAGCTCAGGAGAGAATGAGGCCCAAAGTCTGGCACCTGAGTGACTCAGCATGCAGATGGGGCTGACTAGTCTGTGACCGATCAGCCCATTCCCCAAGTAATATCAAAGAACTCTCAAGGCAGCTGTTTCTGAGTCAGAGATTTTCAGATTAAGCCTTATAAACCAAAGAGTTTACTCTCTCTTTCCTCTTCCCCAGAAAAGCCCACCATCCAAAAAAAGGGTTATGGTCTTTTTTGGAGCATAAACTGGTTTAGCTTCTGTGTGTAGCTATGCAGCCTGAAGAGTTGGAGGAATTACAGAAAGCTGATTGTTTATTGACTGGTAAGTGAAATAAACTTGTGGTTTTAAGCCAAACCTTACAAGTGTGTGTTCAGATGACAAAACCTGTAACTATTGCTACTTCTGTTTTGGTAATCTTAAGAGAGAGTTCCCTGGAACTGTCATTTGGGAGTGAAAGGCAAAAATGAAGGGTTGGGAATCACACTGTCCAGGTTTCCACTTTCCCTTGTCCACTAGATACTGTTTCTGTTTATAGCTAGAGACTCCTCATGGTAAAATGGTGCTTATGGAGGAGGATGCTACTTCATGGTCTGAAAGGCGCTTGTGGCAACACGGAGAGTTATTCCTTGACAGGAGTGCCAAGCTTCTGGAGAACCTGGACTAGGAGAGAAGGTGTTAGCAGTGTTTTGTCTGTCAGCAGTATAAATGCTCTGTCTGTTTGCTGCAGGCTGAGTTCTGGCTGGACTAGCCCTGCAGATTTATGGCATCTCAGTGGTTTCATGACACTGCCTGCTGTGCAAACCCTAGAGCTGGTTTCTATTGGAAGCTAAGTACACCAACACAGGGAACATAGTTATATGTAGAAGTGAGAAGTACAAATGGATGTGGTAATTTTGGTGTGATCTTTTCCTACATTTTTCAGACTCTTGCTGTACTCCACTGGTATGTAGAAAATATTTTTTATATCTACTTTTTGTTCCTTGGTTAGCATGAAACATTTAACATATCACGTTTTCTGTGTATCTGGACATACCAGAGTAAACAGAAGAGGGGCAAGGACAGGGAAAGGGGAGAAAAGAAAATCTCAGAAGAAGCTGAGGAGCTTTCCAAAGAACAAATAGTATGATCTACTTTGTGGCTAAACTGATTAGCTCTCTTATAATCACATCTCAGCTGATGAACTTTGTGATCTTCCCCTGTAGAGCCCTCTTTGGCTGTTCTATTTCATTCCTTAAGAAGATTAGGTGGGTAATCCTGAAGCTCCACAAAACCACCTGTTGTTTGGGCTGCTGTATAATACGGCTTTTGAGGCAATCCTTTGACAGTTCAGAAGTAGGATTGTGAGTAGGCTCAGTTATTTGTGTACCTGCTGGTTGCACTCTGTGTGTGCTGTGTGGCACTCTGGGCTATGCTTCCAGCAGCATAAGGAGCTGGCCCTTAGGAAAACTTAGGGACCCAATCAACCTACCCTCTCTGCTGCTTTCCCTTCCCAAGGGACTGTTTGTGTGTGCAGCAGCACTGCTTTCCTTGCTGTAATGACATTTGCAGAGTCTGTGTCTTTACCATCTGGCTGTTCTAGGGTTTCAATTGCACCAGGTGTTGGTAAATTCATCCACTTCATCATGAAGGGTGCCTTGCAGCGTGTCTAGAACAGAATTATTAAGGAAAACAAAAAATAACCTAAGAAACAGATAAATGCATTAGGGAGAGAGAGAGAGAGAGTAAATCCATGAAAGCCAGTCAGCTGCAGGTTGAGCTGTAAACAATAGTCAGGCCAAAACTGGGTCAAAATCCTTGTTCTACATAATCTGCTGGGGCACAGTGGTAACTGTTTGGGCTGGGATGTTTTCCTGTAAGCCGCACTGTCTGACCATCCTGCTGAACATGGCACTCACTACAAATTAAATTCCTAAATTTAAACCCACAACCCTAACTCTAGAGGAATGTAGGAACTTTTTTTTTTGCCTCAGAAGAATTCAGAAACCTGTGATGACAGAACGTGTTTTTAAGATATGAGTTAAATACTCTGGGTTTCCTGTTTTTCTGCTCTGCCAATGTGAAGGACATAATCTAGAAGTATATTAAGCTGGTGCTTAATTCTAAGCATCTTAATGATCTAATGGTAGTAGGCAGTAGTGTGGCTGTTTGTCTGCTTTGATTTAAAGACTGCCTTAAATGCATTGCTGATTTTGGCCTTCTCCACCACAGGTTAATATATTGTGATTAAAAATGAATAGGTGCAGTCATATCATCAGCCACAAAAATGTCTTTGTCAATCCATTAAAATAAGATTATTGTCATCAGTATGTTTATTCTTTTCCATCTTCCCCCTAATGAAGTCTGTGAGGGGAGAAAAAATAATTTTCAAGTTATAAATCTTATTACAAATGATAGAGGTATTTCAGGAAAAGGTCTTAAGAAGATCCTACATTTAGTACCTTTTTCTATGAAAATATAGACAGACATTAAAGGACTTCTCTCATGTCCTGCTTACACATTTACCCTAAAACAGTATGCTTTCGTTAAAGGGCTTTCCAGCATCTGGAGAATATATCCTGCGAGTAAGAGTTGCACGCTGCTGGTGTCCTCCCTTAAGGCCATGATGATAGGGAGAGCTGCAGCTGTTTGCTGCAGTTTGATCACAAACACAAGATTTTGTGAGGCATGGGTGCTGAGAAAATCATGTAGCAACTTGTCAGTGTTTTTCTGACTGTGGAAATCTGATTGCTTTTAAAAAAGAGTAAACATATGGCTATTGTGTTTGATTAATCTGTTTCTTCACATTCCCTGGCAAGAAATGAAGGGGTCACCAGACTTGAGCATAAATAAGTCAGTTCTGGTTGCCCTTCAATTTGATCTCTAGTAATCACCATTAATGTTGGTGCAGCTTAATTGAATGTTTTGTATTGCAAAATGGATCTGTATGGTTAGCACTTTTCATGCTTAAAATGGCTCAGTAGAAAAATAATTATCTGAAAAATGTTTTTGACAGGGTGTCTTAAGTGGCAGGCTTAAGAGGCTAAAACAAAAGATTACTGTAGTGAGGATCAGTTTTATCAGTGGTGCTGAGGGTAAATGGATGAATCGTCCTATTCCTGACTGTGCTGGGCAGAGAGGGTTAATGACAGAAGTGTTCTTTCACCATGCTCTTCTGCCTGAAGAAGCTCAAGGTAACCAAATGTAGGGATATAGTTTGACTGACAATTTATTCATCAAGGCATTGATTGTTTCCTGCCATTCAGTTTGTAGACAGGTTGGTGAGTAAAGAAGTGTCTAATTAAAATTCCTTTGTGTTGTGATTCCCTGAGAAACACATGAAACCAACAGATGAGACAGGAGGAGAATTTAAAAATACTGTTTTCCACTGTTTCCAAGTACCTGTTTTGCATGATTAGTTTAGAAACCTGATTCTAGAGGTTTGTCCTTCGATGTAGCTGCCCTGTGAAGTTTCAAGGCAGGCACATGCCTCTGCTTTCTTTTTTGCTTGTGGCTAATGGCTTTGTATTTTCTGATGACAACTTACCGGGAAGAGCTGTGATAAACTGGAGCTTCTCTCGAGATAAAGAGTAGAAAAAAACCCAGGGAATTTAGTCTACTTTAGGTTGAGGAGGTGAATTTGAGTTGCTGATGGCTTCTTTTCTTCCCCAGAAATTGATGCATGAACTTAGGAGTAGAAAGGAGCTTATCTGTTTTAGCTCTCTGAAGGGTAGGGAATATGATGGAAGAAAACAGCTTTTTTTGCTTGTAGCAATTACCTGAACAGCAGAATTCAAACATTGAAAATTCTCCCAGTCCAGGAAGTCAGCATGCTAAAGCTCAGCCTTGTGGTTGCTCCCATTGTACTGATAGTAATTTTCTGTCCAATAGTTTCTATAAGACAAATATTCTCTATATTCTCTATATCTCCTCCTGTTTACTCAAAGAATTACACTGTTTCCAGCCTTCTTATCTCCCAAAGGAAGTGTTGGACAAACTAGGCTGTCACAGGGCTTGTGAAATCCCAAATGTTTTGTATGAAGAGCACTTCTAAAGGGTAAATTAATGCTGAGCAAGCAAAACTTTTGAACTTTGATAACATTCTATTGCTATCTTGTAATCTGTAAGACAGTTAAAAAAACCAAGTTTTTTCTTGCAGAGAACTCTAAATTTTATCCTGCAGAATTCGAGAGCACTGAGTGGCATTATATCCCAAAGTACTGAGATTCAGCTACAAAACCCTCAGAGGAGACAGAGCTGGAGTATGTGTGTGTATACATATACAGATGGTATATTTTTCATGCATATTTTTATTGCAATGAAACATGGGATAAAGACCTATGAGTGAAAAAATTATTGTAACTACATTTATTGTAAGTGTTTGCATATTTCCTTATGATAAAGGGATTAAATGAGACTTTTTAGATCAGTATAAAATGATCTTTCAATACTGTAGTCATTAATTCTGGATTTTACATAAAATGCTTGTAAATCAAGCAATTTTTCTTCTTGTCTAGGTATTTCTAGAAGCTGACTGCACTGTCACTGAGGTGTTTGAAATAGAGGGAAATAAGAGTTGTAGGGCTTGACAGTGAGAAAAGTCAGAAAGTCACCTCTTGGAGAAATAAGACCCGGACAGATGAAGAAAATAAGTTGCTGGATACTTCATTCCTTATTGAAGTTTTTGGCTGTGGAGAATCTGTATTCCTTAACAGGATCATTTCTTATTGTATTTTCTTGTTGTAATACTTTCATGAGGATGCAAGCTGACCACAAACTGCAATCCTCCTAATTGTGCAGGGACTGTGATAAAAGGCAGCAGACAGAGCCCTGTCACTGGCAGGTAGTGCTACCTTGTAAACCTGCTGTTAAGTTTTCTTATATATAAAGAAAGTGTAGTAAACCTCCCTGGGAGCTTAGGTGAGATCGAGAAGAATAAGTCATAGGAAAGATCTGGAGTTATCTGAGTGTCTAGAAGTACTTCCTTTAATTTACTCTTTTCTTAATGGAAGATGGACTTCAGTCCCAAAAGTGGCAAACAAATCATTTGACTACATTTGGGAAGAATGTGAATAATTCTGGGGTGTGATTTATTATGTGCCATTAAAAGCAATTTTGGTTTAATCAGAAATCATAGAAAATATGTAATTAAAAATCTCTCAAAATATATGGCTTAAAAATGGCACTTAGTATGGGTTTATAGCAGCTGCATTTGTCCATTCTGTACTTGGAGCTGTATGGCAGGGCACAATCACATGTATAGCACGGTGATTTATAGAGCTGAGAGCAGACACTAATGAGAAAAAGCTTTTAAAATAAAGACTTGTATTATATGATTTACGCAGCTCTGGCCATAAAAATTAGGAAAATACTGAACAGATAGTTTCTAGGCTTAAGTGTGAAAGTGCCCAAGCTTTATACCCTAATGCACATAAGAACTGTAGCAGGAAAGAGCTGAGAATAAATCTGGAGGACAGCTTTATCTTGCTAAGTGGCACTTCAAAACTTGTATTAATTCTAAAAGCTAAAGTCAAACTTGCCTTTCCCTTCCCTTCCTTATGCAATGAGGAATTCCTGCTCCAGCTGGAGTTGGGTTTTTGTATTGCAGATGAATAAATACCTCTTGAATACACTATGGAGGCACAGGTCAGAGAGAAACCTATGTTATTCAATACAGTTGTTAATAAGTAATTTATCTAAGGACTTTTTGTGGCAGTGAAGGTGATGCCCAGGCTGGTACAAGTCAGCAGTGCTGACATTAGAAGCTCAGGGCTGGCTCCCCTCTGCTGCCACGTGATAGAGCCCATCATCAGCTCTCACTCCTGTTTAGCAGTCGGCTGGAATTGCTGTGCAGTAACATGGAAAGGCACTGGCGCCCTGGAACACAGCTCTGCACACAGCTGTGCAGGGAATGCTGCTGGCTACTTGTCCCCAGTTATGTGGGCCTTCTGCAGTGAGCTGGGTTTGAACCATACCAAATGTCTTTGCTGCCCTTAGCAGTTGTGTCTCTGTCAAAAAGTCCTGCTTGTGCTTTTGACTTGAAAAAGGTTTTGCTAATGACAGGAGTAAAGGGAGGAAGCAAAAGAATTATAAATAACATTTCTAGTAAGTGACTCCATCAGCAAACAAAATCTTCCTGCATTTTGAGTCAAGTTATCTATTGTCTAGGTACTTTGATGTACAAATAGATTTTCAGTTCTTGGATCTCAGTTTACCAAGGCATGTAATGCTAACTATGTTTGGGGTTTTTTTTTTGACTGATATCTAGAAACTGACTCAGTAATACCAGGGAACTGTTTTGAAGGCTATTGCAGGACAGTCTATGCATTTCATACAGCTTCCATAAGTAATGATGCAAACATGACAGTGTTATTCCAACCAGTAGCTCAGAGCGGGGCCAGGTCAGGGTCCCTGTTCAAGAGGGAGTTGAATGATGGTAAGTAAACATCTATGTATTACAGAAACAAAATAAACTTCTACTGTACTTACTTAAAAATTCTAAAAACCAAAATAAAAAAAGAACTACTTCAATGACTAGTGGACTCTCAAACTGTGTGAAGGAATGGGAGAATATGTTTTTTCCTTGTTAGTTGCTTTTAGCAGCAGGATTGAGGAAGCTATATTAGAAACTGTAATGAACGTCTTTGTAAACCAGGAATAGGACAGGTTTACAAAGACTGCTCCTACCTGTGGAACTGCTGGAGATGCTGTAGGGTGGATGGTCTTCCTTTGGGGTGAATGTTTCCTTTCACTAGAAACTGTATAGGGACCCAGTAACATACCCTGGTGAGTGTTGCCTCAGCACCTAGGAAAGACCTTGCTTGCTACCCCAGGTAATTTTTCTGTGAAGATCATAGCTGAGGAGAGAAACAGGAAATTTTCTGCCCAGCCCAGGAACCTGAGCCAGGCTGGAGGCCAGTGCTGTCTGGTGTGCGTGCTAAATGACTGCTAGTAAAGCCACTGCCTTGTTCAGATCCAAAACCATAAGATTATTTTAGCACTGCATTTCTGAGGTCGGTAGTTATGAAGGATGGTCAGAAATAGCCTGTCAAACCTACTGTGTGAGGAGGAGCTATTGCATTCCCAAGTACAGCCTCTAAATTTTTGCCACCTTGGGAGCTACTTCAGCCATGAGGGCTGTTTTGCATGGTAAAAGCTTAGAGTGAGTCCTTTGTATAATATAGCATGGGTGGGCTTCTGCAAGGCTTATTAGTAGAAACAGTGATATTAATGTACCTGTTAGTTCATATACCTGGTGAATTACAAATTATTCCAATTATAGAACTATTTATCTTTATTTTCTTTTATTAAGAGTTCTTAATTCCTAAACAATAGTCAGTCTTGGAGGGAGCTACCAGGGGACTTATCAGCCAATTAGTAAAAAAATGCTGTGGTTCCTGAATGTATGATCTTTGCTTGGCTTTTGTTAGATTAATATTTACTAAATACAGTTGAGTGTGTTTAATGCAATTTTCTCCTCTTTAAAATGTTCTCATAGGTAAAAGAAAAATCACTTTTATTTGTGCTTTTATGCAAAGAATCCTGTCTTCCTTCCCTTCCAGGTGATCTAATGCTGCAGCAAATAGGGGGGTGGAGTGGAGGGGATGGGTTGAGCAGCCAGATTGTTCAAGCATTGCTGTCAAGTTTGAGTGGCTAGTGTGCATTAATTGCTTTTCATAGTTTCCAACTTTGTAAGCACTTTGCATATTACCATAACTAACCAAAGGAAGCTTGGTGGCAGTGCTGTGGCCAGGCAGGCAGCAGAGAGGTCTGGAAGTACAGGTGAGCCATGAGGACAGCTGGAGAAGCAGAGTGTGTTCTTGCTTTGCCTATCCTATGTGGACACAGCAGAGGTGCAGTGTTTGATGGGCCAGGATTTGCTCCTCTGCTGCTCTGTGCACAGGTTGGGGTCAGGGTCACTCCAGCTACTGGTGCACTGGCAGCTCCACACATCTGTGGCTCTTAGTGGGTTCTGGCCTGCTGCCCTTTCCCTGTTCAGATGGTGCTCCTTGCGCTCACACTGTGTGCTCATACCATGAACTACATGATAGAGAAGTTCCCAGGTGCTCCAGTCGCTGCCCCAGAGGCTCGGAAGGGTTAACGTGACCTGTTGGCTGCCAGCAGGTGCCACTCCCTCACAGGGCTCTTGGGCTACAGAGCACATTGTGTCATGGAAAAGATAAGGAGGGAAGGATATGGTCGTCCACCCACTGGCAGCTGGGCTGAATCCGACCGTGTTAAACAGGTCTGCTGCTTTCTGCTGGAAATAGGAACTAGCAGTAAGCAAGAGAGTAACATGGGCTCTGCTTTCAGCAGAGGATACCTTTAGCAGAGGATACTGCCTGTTGTTCCCCAGAGGCTGTCCAGCACATCACCTGCTGCTGTGGACTGCATGTTCAGCAGCCAAAAATTGGCACTTGGGGAACAGATATTAAGCACTTTTGCCTAATTCTCCACAAGTCCTATTGGAAACTAGACCAAGAATTTCACTGCCTGGCATGAAAGTTTTATGTTAAATAGTTCAAATGCTTAGTCTAAAAAAGTAGAAACTCTTGTCATTTCACAACTGGAATACTGAACAGAATATTCAGGTAAAAATAATTTGTGACAGTAATTATCGTATAAACCAACTTTTCAGCAGCTAGTTGCTGAAATTCCTTCTTCCCCACTCCACGCTTACCAAGCCTGTAGGGAAATCACTGCAAGAAATACCCCTTCTGCCTTCTATATTCATCAGAAATGGGATGTTGTTTGTGAACACTTAACTGTGAAATGAAAAAAGGTTCTCATATGCAATGATCTGGAGGATCAAGAGGTCAACCAGTTTTCTGAAACTAAGTCTAATTTTTACTG
Source organism: Regulus satrapa (assembly GCA_013396955.1). Lineage (NCBI taxonomy): Eukaryota > Metazoa > Chordata > Aves > Passeriformes > Regulidae > Regulus > Regulus satrapa. Next base: position 452,109 of record VWZN01018494.1, read on the forward strand.
GCAACATCTAATATTAATAACTAAAGCTCACACCTTTCCCAATTAAATTCTGAAGATTTATGCACATTAATGTGAGACATCTAATGGCTTGACAGCTTTAATTTTTTTTCACTGTGTGCATTTCATTTTGTTTAACCACAAGAAAACAGAGCATCTATTTATTATGGGAAAAATTGATTCAGACTAAATCCTGACAGTTTGAGTTACTTCTGAGCTTTTGTATTTAATAGAAACACAGTATGAAATCCCTTTCTATGCTCCCTGTGTGGAAAGGGGGGATTTGACAGTAGGAGAGCAGATATCACCAGTAATAAAAGTGACTGCATGGCAGGATGAGACAGGCATGTTGTGTAGTAATTTTGCTTCAGGACCCTTCCCCAGCAGAGAAGCCCCAGCATGTTGGTACATAAGTGCAGATAACCAAGAGCAGCTCCAGCAGGCAGCATTAGTTGTGCTAAGTGTGCAAGATTGCTGATAATGCTGCCTTTACAGCAGGGGTTTCTGCAGACCAGAGGTAGTCAATGCATTGGTTGGACCAGATGTCCCTTCTCCAACCATCTCTTGATATCTCCAGGCAAGCTGAAGCCTTTATGGTAAATGCAGATGCTGCGTTCAGACAACAAGCCTTGCTTGGTTGAGCTCTTCCTCATGTCACAATAACATTGCAGAGGTCTGGTGCTTACTAGGCTTTGGCCGAAATGCTCAGTCTGGTGTGACAAGCATGGTTGCCAACTGGACCAAATATGTATTGCTTCAAAACTGGAAAGTGGTCACCAACTCGGTTCACACCAGCCACTGGAGGGACACCTGGTGAATAGAAAGGCATAATTTTTGTATGGGATTTATGAAAGAAAAAGCCCAGGCTATATTTTGATCCTTAAGAATGATTAAGTATAAATGAAGTGTTGTCTACTGAAGAGGTCTATGTGAGGACATTGTGATGCTCCTAGGAAATTCCTCATAGGAAAACAGTCACTGCAGCAGAATTCATTCAGAAGTGGTAGGGAGATGCTCAGCAGCAAGGAGAGAATGAACAGAATAGATGAGCTCTCTTTGATAGGACCATGACAATTAAATAGAAATTTCTGCTATTGCTTGCTTTTCTACCTTGTTTTTTCTCTTTGACTCAGCATGAAGAGTAGCTTAATAACTGCTTTTGTATTGGTACTTTTGTATCCCCTGACAGGAGTACTATCAGGCTAGATAAGCTGTGAGGAATTCAGGACTCCTGAAGCAGAGGTGGCTCTGACCTCAGGTGCTGAAACTTGGTCCCTGCCTGCCCTGTTGCTTGTCTCTCCTGTTCTTGTTGCCAAGGGGGTGATTTCTCCTCATCACTTCTGACACTTTTTGGTCTTTAAGATTGTTTTGTAAATCGTGGATGTTGGAAGCACGTCTATTAAGCTGTCTAGAATTCAGGCTCTTGTGCAAGGATGTTGTTTGACAGAGGGAGAAATCCTTCCTAGTCCTCACCCTGCAGTAACATGGGATAGTGAGCAGGAAATGGTGTGGTAGTTAAAGCAGATGGTTTCTCAGCAAAAGCCTTCTGTGGCTTGTGTTCCCTATAACTTCTTTTAGTGAGACAAACCAGCTTTGCTGTGCCTTGTGGAAACATGCTGCCACTTATATTAATTTTACCTGGTAAGAATATGAGAGCACAGTGGAAAAGCAAAAAAGTCAGCATTGCTATGATTTGAGAGATGCTTTTTTTTTTTTTTT
>VWZN01018494.1:453847-497553 GCA_013396955.1 Regulus satrapa
AGGTTTTTTTTTTTTTTTTTTTTGGTGGCATAAATGGTTGCCAATAGAGGGAAGTGATTTCTTAAACTATGCAGAGAACAATAGCATTGAAATATAGATGTATTCCTGCTTTTCCTGGTTTTTACATACCTGCATCATGAGCCAATGCGATTGCTGAAAGAGTGCTCCCCGAAAGGGCTGTTCTAGAGCTACACAGTTTGTAAATGACAACAGTTAGGGGGAAAATAAGACAAACTGACTCCAGAAGACTGCACTAGCAGGCTTTAGGGTGCATGTAAATGCATGTAGAGCACTGGTGTGGGTTGAGGGCAGGGAATGGTGCTACCAGGGCCGGGGAGCTGGGAGATGTAGGAGTGCACTGGCTTTCCAGGGAATGAGGGAACCGAGGAGGGGGTGACACTGACACCTCTTGGTTTGTGCAGACAGAGGGAAAGGGGGCCTGCCTGCCTTTCCTCTGAGGTGTAAAGGAGGAGCAAACTGGCTCACAGTGTCCTCTCCTCTAACTGGTGCCTCAGACCTTTGTGTAAGTTAGAGATGAAAATATGATCATTGGCTTGTTTTAGGCTATATTGACTTGTATTGAATAAATCCAAAGGTTTCAGTTTAGAGGCAGAGTAACCCTGAGGTGGTCTTCCTGCAGTGCTATCAACCATGTCTTCCTACAATGCTGGACACTGATGGTGCTGGATGGGAAGGGGTCATGGTGGTGTCTGATTACATTTGTGCTTGTTCAGAGTTATCCTTTTCCTTTTTTGGAGTGATTTCAGGTCTCTGAAGGTCAACATACAGGAACTAAAGCTAATAATCACCTATAAAAATTCAGAAAAAATCTCTGGAAATGCCTTCATCATATTAACTCGTGGCATAGAAAAAGAATTTTTAAATGATTGTGCATTCATCGTTCACATTTCAACTCTATGGAGCTGAACACATTAATTTTAAATTAATGTCCCAAGACACTTTGTTCAGTTTCCTAACCCTGTATTGGGGCTCTAAATGACAAGTTGATGACATAATGATAATTTTTCTTATGTAGTAACTGGAGAGGCCATTATCACATGACTTAACAGGACTATATGACTTTTGAACAAAGAGAAAAGGTTCTCAAAAAAAAGAAAAAAAATTCTTAGTCCAAAACGTATCTTCAATAATAGCAGAGAAAATACAGGAAATTACTGTCAAAGCAAATTGCATTTTGGATGAATACCATCTCCTTTCAAGTTTGCCCCACCATGATAATCCCTCTTCATTTACTGGTGTTGGCCTTTTCTCTAAAGAGACCTTTAGTGAAGACTTATTTTATATTTCATGTATCATTAAAATGACTTAAATGATCAAGGATGTGGTAGGCCTGACATTTATTTTTAATTATTAGCATAAATAAAGAGCCATCTATATTCCCCACCTGCTACAATTATAAAAATATATTTTCTTCATTTATAAAACAAATTGTCTCCTTCAGGGAGTCAACCAGAGAGATGAGAGGCTCTTTTTGGTAGTCCCTCTGTATTGTCAATGTTTATTAGATCTGACTGCAAAGGGCCAATGATGTGGTTTTGATGCCACACAATTAATGAATTCCATGCAGTTCCTGGGGTGGGTATCTGCATAGCAATTAAAACAGAATTGTAGAAGAAAAATACACTGGAAATGTTTTATCACAGCCCTGTATCTACACTGCTGGTCTGTGCAGCCTTAGATATTGCATTTCTGGAAAGAGAAATTCGGTGAGAAATGTAATATTGGTCACAAATATCTTGAGCTAGAACAGAAGAGGCTCCTTTAGCTTTTAGATACCATCTAGAAAGCACTTCAGTTTAAATTTTGATCACTTTCAAGATGATAAGTTTCACATGAATTGAAAAGCTAAGTTATGTTTTGCTCAGGGTTGCTTAATATTTTTTGTTCCATTTGTAAGTCAGCATTAGTTATAAAATGTATATATAATTACATTTTAGAAAATACAACACTTTCAATTAATCTAATCTGAGACTCCATTTGTCAAAGTACTCTGCTTTAGTAGTTCATACTCCCTGCTCATGCAGGCTGTCATATTTATTTTTTTTTAAATGAAAAGTCTATCATAAAATAGTAGTGGTATTTTAATACTCTTGGCAAGACTGGCTACAGCACAGCAGTGGAATCAGCTGGTTACAACTAAATAATTCCTCTTCCAACTGTAGTGCCTTAGGTTAAACAGTCTCATCTAACAAGGCTGAGAGAAGCTTTCTGCACTTTTCTGTGTGGTGGAAGAAAGGCTCTTTTATATTTCACTAGATAATTTCCATTTCTCAAGAAGCCCTTCCTGCTCAACAGAAACTGACTTCAGTGAGTTGAGTGGTATCCTGTACAGCCAGTGAAGATGTCTTACATTGGGCTGTTTTCACTCTGGAGATTTCTTGTGATGCCCTTAGATGTAAGGGGGCCACGCTGTCTTCTGAGGTCCGTGTGGCTCTCTGAGGCTTCCCTGTCTCACAGCTCTTCACACTTGAGAGGGTTTTCACAGCATGGGGTGTCTAATGTGACATGTTTGCATCTCGTGATACACCAAGATGGTCTAGCATTTGTCACAGTGTAAATTAGTAGCTGAATACCTTTTGATGAAATAAGATATGATGGCAATTTGGTAGTTTAGTGTAAATTAATAAATGTGTTGTTTAGAAGTTAAAGTAATTAGTTAAAAGCTTTTTGATTAATGATAGCTAACAGCTTGTATGTATGAATATAATAATGCTGAGTGGCTGTATTCCAGGTGAAGTGATTGATTGGGTTCTGGGGGTGCACATATGTTCTGGGTGCAGATAAATTATTGTTAGTCATGCAGTTTCACTAATGGGATTATTTTCAGTGGTATCTCTGCCATTTTCATGTGCTTGCTTTTCAGTCTGAGTCTCCATATCCAAGGCTGCTCTGTCTTGCATCACTGTAGTTCTTCTCTTGCTCTCTTTCATGTAACTGTCATACCTCAGGGATAATAGCAACTTGAAAAATGGAAATAAAATGTATTCTGATGTCTTGAAATCAGCAATGTAGAAAAAAAAACAAAACCAAAAGAACAAAAAAACCAAACCCAAACCAAGAAAACCAAACACATAATATTTCATATTTTAAGCAAATATGGGGTCTGCTTTGAGTCTCTTGTGCCAAGGCAATTTGAGTTTTAGGATAATGTTACCACATGTATTCGATAGCCACATAAATACATCTTTGGATGTCTGTCTTCCATTTACTTCAGTCTGAGGTAGGAATCCAGACTATATGGTGAAAGAAACTGGTCTCTAAAACGTTCCCGTTTTAGAGTTCACAGTTCACAGTTTGTCTCAGGATTTAGACCTTTATATCACTTGACATTCAGGGAAGGAAATGTTCTTTTGTTGCAGAAGTGCTGCTTGAAATTTCATTTGAAGGCAACAAACTGAACTGTGTGGGCTCGGCTTACTAAGCATGCTGTAGCTGTTGTGGTGGTTTTGTTAGCACAGAGAGTCCACTTGACATCTCTGGCTACACCAAGAGATCTGTGTGAGCACTAAGCTTCTAGGATATGGCCAGAGCCCAAGAGTTTGACTGAGACCTTGTTGTGGGTGTTAGACATCACCTTGAGACGCTGGAGATTTTGATATGTTATATAAAGTGAACCATCCTATGGAGGGGTCAATTTAATACCAAGCCACCACAGGGTAGAGGGAATGCAGAGGGGCATCATTTCAGTTTTGGCCCCTACCTCTGACCTGGATGACAGCTCTTTGGCTGCAGCCCAGAAATGCAGAGCTACAGAATGTGTTGCTCTGGAAAACAAGCCCAAGGCAGTAGACTGACAGCAATTGCTGTGCAGTGCTCAGTTGTCTCAGCGATGCAACTAAAAAGGCAGCAAACGGGCATGTCTTCTGCCATTCCCTATTTCCATGAACCTCACCCAGGATTTGCCAAAACCACTTTTAGACATAAAGGTGTCCCTTGTGTCCTTTCAGAATTTGGCCTCTGTGCTTAGACTGTCAGGAATTTTGTGGGGAGGATGCCCATCTCCCACAGCCCAGACTGGGACCATCCACTCATTTCACACAATGAGGAGAGCAGCTGTCAGACAGTAACTGCTTTCATCCACTGACCCTTTCCCTCTGTTATTTGCACGTTACTGTCATTGCTGCCTCTCTCCTCATGTGCAGCATATCTGCTTCTAGATGTTCTGAGCAGTTTCTGCATGCAGATCTGGAGCAGGTTGCCTATCAGAAATCAATATTTTAAATGATGTTTTACCCACAAGATTATTATCATTGTAAAATCAAAATATTTTGCAGATCTTGAAAGCTCCAAGAATATTCTGTGTATGAGCTGACAGGAAACCATAATCAAATTGTCAAGCAATTGCTTCTACTGTGGCAAAGTGAGAATGTTAGATTACATGTGTCAGCATGGGAAGATAAAGACTGTGTAGTGAACAGCACGCTGAAGGCTTGATAGGAGATGGGGAGTTTATCGCTGTACGCTGTAACCTATTGTGGACAGTTCTGCTACCTCAGCAGTCCTCAGTTTGCATTAAAAACTATGATCAATAAAATTCCCCAGTTTTGTCATTCTACCAAGTTTATTTGATCAATTAAACTGAAAACTAATTGCTATTCCAAAGGGTTAGGTAATAAAAGATGTGGAATACTAATGTACGTTCAGTAGTTGTTTACTGAATCTGATATTATTATAGCTGCTATAATCTCTTCAAACTGGCATCAAAATGTATGCAACTGTGATTATTTGAGTAAGAAAAATGGCTCATTTATTCAGCATATGCATTGGCTGCTGCTCTGTGTTTTCAGATGTTTAAAGATTTATGTTTTGGGGTTTTTTTTCCAGTTTTCCTGTCCTTTTACCTATTCTTCTGTAAACTCTTCAGTCTTCCTGTTCTCTATGGCTACTTTACATTCACTGAAGATTTCTTACCAGTGTTTGTGAGCTTGGGACTCTAACCCAAGATGTGCCGAGAACTTGAACACTCATTAAATTTGGTCAAAATTAGTGACTCATCACCTTGAAAGATCAAGGCTTGTAGGATATGTTCTCAAGTAGCCCAATTTTTCTCTTAGAGAAAGAAAATTTATTTGCAGGAGTGGAATTCAACTGGTGTTTAACTCTGGTAACCATATTGCTGTTCAGGGTGGTTATTTAACTGTAGCAGAGAGCAGATATTTAATATCAGCTAAATAAACTAGTAGTTTTAGAAAAGTATAGTATTTAGACAGCTGGTACAACCTTTGTCTGACCATGAAATGATTTGTAATTCCCCCAAAAAATTTAAAAGGAAGTAATAAACAATGACACTTGGTGGAAAAAAAGGAAAGTAAATACTAGACAATCAGAATGAGGGTGCCAATGGTAGATTAAGCCAGTATTGTACATTGACAAGGATGACTGGTGAAGGAAATGCACAAATTTTTTTAGTTTTGGTTGGCAGGAAAATATTTGTGATGGTATTGTTTTAAAGTTATAGGTTGGAAAATACAATGGAGGATAATAAATGCACAAAGACTGGAAGCATGATGTATTTAATTTAAAGATAAGAAAAAGAAAAAAAGAGATATATTTTGAATGTTTAGACCAATTAGAAATATATTTCTAATCTTCCTGGGGTAAGGGGGCCTGGAGCAGCCTTCCAGCAAGACTTCTAAGTGGGAAATGTGTTTTCACCTGCAGTCATATGACTCAGTTTCCTCTGACTTGCACTAGAGAGGGCAAAGCAGCTGGTGTTGGCTCTGCCTCTGCTTTTCTATTAGTGGGTGTTGCAAGTGGACTGCCACCTTAGTAGTAAACAAGAAGGTAAATTTATGTTTAAATTGGAACTAGTCAGCTAGTGAGACAATAGTGTAATGTGGGGTTGGAGCTAGACAAGGTCCCATGACTCAGCTCTAGTTCTCTAGTCTTGCATGTTTTATCCTAAAGAAGACATTATTTCTCAGAACTGTCCTATGTCTGGTAGGGGCATTAATTTGCAGGTCGCAGGTCGAAGTCTGTCCTTCTGTGATCACCCTATCTGCTGCTTTAGAGTGTGTAATTTGAGAATGTGTACTGTACTGTACGGCCTAGGCTTGTACGTTTATTTAGTACCTACCAGGTGAACTCTCTCTAAATGTAAATTGCTCTTTCTGGGGATCAAATGCATCTATAGCTGAGTCCTATCGCCAGTAAAGCAGTAGGAGGACAACAGATGATATTCTCTAGATCTGGAGGAAATAGTCCTTGCCAGGGTTTTGAAAGCTTATCAAAAGTTAGAGTCTGAGACTCAGAAGAAAAGAGACTGATGTTATGACTGGTCCTAGATCCAAGAGTAGCTCTAGGGGAAAAAAATTCTTTCATTCCAAGCTACTACTTCTTTTAAATGAGCACAGTGTCTGCTCTCTTCTTGATTTCTCTCCATGAGAACACTTTTCCTAGAGTCCACAGCAATTTGAGAATATTATTGAAAAAGATATGATTTGAACCTGTATGAAATGATCATATATGCACAGTATCCTAGAGGAAGATTGAAGTACAAAAGGAAAATTAAGAAACTCCTGTAGGCAGAAAACTTGCTGTTGATGCAAGTTCAGTACACACTAGTTTAGTGCTTGGAAATTTTGTTTGCCAGCAATCTGTAAGCCTTTTCATTAGCAAATTACTGTTTGTGTTCAATCACTGTTTTCTCATCCCAAAGGCTTATCATCTCTATTTCACTAAGCAAATGTATCTCTTCAGTGAAATTTTTTACCATCATGCACTTGCTGTCCAGAAAGCCTGGGCTGCGCCCAAAGACCACTCTGCTTTAAAAATCCTGATCTACTGGGAGATGTCAAGAGAGATCAAAACCAGATGATTTTAAGGTCCCTCCCAACCCAAATTGATCTACGATATTAGTTGACAGCTATACAGGTAATAAATTTTGTTCACTCTACCGAAGCATTGAATCCTGACTGGCTGCTTCCTTTGTGCTGTCGCAATGGGAACTGCAAATGAGTAGGTATTAAGTAGCAGTTACTGTTGCTTTAACTCTTGGTTTGAAACTGCTTACTTGTGGTTTATTTTTGCACAGCTCTCCAAGCTGCTTAGCTGAGAAGGCATTTAAAATGTTTGTTGTATTGCTGGGAAGGATAGCCTGCCAAGGGTTATTATGATGACAAAATAAATGCCAGTCACTGTACTTTGCCAACAGAATATTGGACCATAACTTTTTTTCTTCAGCATTTTCCACAGTCGCTATCTGAATGGAAAATGGCAAGAGCATTGGGGTGAAATGCCACAGATTCAGCATTCTCCCTTGACTGACTCTCCTCTTTACTTGGAGGGGCTTAAGTGCACACCTTCCTGCAATGAATCTTATACAGGACCCTACTTCCTCTTCCTACCTCTCTCAATTGCTTTGATAATAATAAGAATTTTAGCATTAGAAGAATGTCTTTGTAGTATCACTCAAGGAGGAGTCTTTGTTGTCATACATCTTAATAATTTATCACACTCTTGATAAGAATTCTGGATTAGTAGAGAAGAGTAAACAGGCTCAGGGACAGAGCTGCTTGATGCTGATGTTCATTTTGCAGCAACTGAATTGGTCTTCTGTCATTACAACTTAAGATGTATAATTGCGAGATCATAATTTTGGGGAAGTTATTACTGCCAAATATTTTACAAAGTGTCTATTAATTAAGCAGTTTAAAATGAAATGCACCATTCCTTACTAACACAGAAAAGAGGAAAAAACTGTCGATACCTTAAACATTTATACGTGAGGAGGAGAGTGTGCTGCAATCACTATGCTAAAATAAGAAAGGGATTTTAAAAAAACATAAGCATGCCATTAGAAATTGCAGACTAGTTCAGATTAAAAATAGAATTAAACTGAACCTACAGTTAATATTCGAAAATACTGAATGCTTGAGAAACTGATAATCGTTTTGGCATATCTCGGTAACCTGTTTGCTTTGTAGGGCCTAAGGAAGGTGAGGAAATAGGTAATAAAAAAGGTAATTCTGGAGAGGGAAGTGGTTTAGTGATCTAAACTGAAGTATTTGGGAGTTTCTATGTGCTTTTTTTTCCCATGGTCATATCTGTTGGTGTGTTGACAAATAACTAGTAGGAACCCATAAGGAAGAAGAGCACATGAACGCAACATCAGCTCAGTGAGAAATGCCTGCAGTTGCTTGTGAACCTGACTGTATTTGGGAATGATGAGCTTTGTAATGACCTTTGTCAGAGGTAAAAAGGAGGTGGTGGTTCTTAGCACCTTCTGCTACACTCCTTATGAGAAGTGTCAGCGGATCTGAGTGATCCGTGAAAAAGGAGAGCACAAAATGTGTGACTGGTATCAAGTTTCTGCTCAAGTGCAATGAGGACAGCAAAAATGGCTGTTGGATGATAATTAGTCTGTTTCTACCATATCAGAAATGTCTTAGCACCTACGGAATTCTTGCTAAAGAATTCTAAAAATCCATTTGGGAGAGAGCAGACTATTGTAGCTGGGGAGATAAAGCAACAGCATTATGGAATATTTCAGGAAATCTGAAGAAATGAAACCAAAATCCTCAGGATCAACCCTTTGAGAAGTTTAACATTTTGGAGCATAATGGAAGGGAGATGGTACAGGTTTATTTATTCTTATTGGAGAAAGTTAGAGCTTAGGTTCTAATCTAAGATGCAGTGTTAGAAGCCAGGAATTGCTTTATAAAAATGAAAGGTACTACAGCAGTATAACAAAGTCTGATCTTGTGGCTCTGGTGACTTGGGTTCTGCTTGTGGGGTTATGTTTGCTTTTAAAACAATGTGTTCAAGTATTTGCCTCATTACTGCTCTGAGCTGGTTCTGCTTTTACCTTTAGGCAGGTATCTAGGAGTGGGCAGACCTGTCTGTGGATCCTTTTAGACTGGACCCCACTACTCAGACCAGCTTACTGCCCAAAGGCAGGAGAAGCCTGGCCTGTAAATCTGCTTCTTTGAGCTTTTGTAAGCCAAGTCCCTGTTCCCAAGAGCACTGATTGCCTGCTAACATTTCTGGTGTGAGGACAGCAGTGAAGACATCCATTACAGTGGAAATGGAACCTAGCGCAGCTAGGAAAAAGCTAATTAAAAATGAAGGGGATGAAGAGCCTGGAAGAGGAAATGGTCCTGGAAAACATTTTGGTCCTAGGACAAAGGGTTATTTCTGATAGGTTTTCTTAAAAGCATTGTCAACATAAATTCCTTCTGTTCTGTAGACGTCTCTTCCTGTTTCGGCTATCTTTCACAAACCGCTGTCGGTGTAATTGTTGCTGTCTTATCTTTTCCATCTGGACATTTTCTCCTCTTCAAAGTGATTTTAATTGTTGCAGTAACATAGCTACTCTGTGGATCTTTGTTGCATTCTCTAAGAACCCTTGCCCAGTGCCGAACCAGGGCTGAAGCTGTCCATTATGAATGAAACACAATGCGGCTTCACAAACAGCATTATTGAAGAGGCACTTTGCATTATTCCAAGTACCCACTTTACTAACATGTGTCTGTTCTCAAGAGTAATAAGGGCTGCATTTGATTCTGTGTGAACAATTCAAGGGTCAGGGTCTAGACTCACTTGTGCTGGGATAAATGTAGCAGAGCACCACAGAAGTCAGTTGTTGTTATGTCTCTCTATGGCTGGAGCAGAGACTGAAGTGTTTTTCTCTGTATCACAAGTAGGGCTCTCCCAGACCAAATACATAGATTATATTTCCTAAGCACTTACCACCAAACAGAAGAAATATGCATTTAACAACCTTAGAGAAATGAAAATAGGATTTAATAATTTAAGATATTAACATTTTTTGTCAATCTCCAGTTGTTTGTTTGCCCTTTTTCTTTAATATTATTGTTTGCAGCTTTCCAGTTTATTTGGGCTTAAAAAAAAAAAAAAAAAAAAAACAGAGAGAGAGAGAGGAGTAATATCTCTAGCATTTTTATAGTAACAGTTATAGTAATTTTAGAACATTGTCATGCCAGTTGGTGTGTTAAGGTAATTTGAAGACATTACAACAAGATGGGGAAAAAAAAAAATCATCTTTTATGCTGACGATTGTTGATTTATTTGCAGTGGAATCCTGGGTTTTCATCACTCTTAGTGTAGCAGGCCTGCTGTTACACCTGCCTCGCTACTCCCCAAATAAAATATGATGGGCTTTTTGGAAGGAGATTGAGAAACTGTTGGGGGTTGGTTTTCTTTCTTATCTGTAGAATTTTTTACCATTGGTCTCCTAGGAGCACTAATGTGTGTACTTAAGAAAAACNTCCCGGTCTGGGCCCGGGCCGCCATTCTCCACGTGTTCCCCGAGCCGGAGCGCCCCTGCAGCCGCGGGGATCAGCGCACCCTGTGCCCGGAGCCACCGGCACTCCCTGCCAGCTGTGACTGTAACTAACGGAGGGGAGAACCCTAGCCCTGCTTGTTACCTCACTGCTACTGTTGCTGTTGTTTGTTAAACTTAAAACAAGGAATATAGCCCAATATAACTCCTGGTTTTCAAACATTCCTCATGGAGTCCCTGCTGCTGAGAGTCTGACCTGTCTGGAGCAGCACAGTGATGTGCTATGTTATTTTAATGAAGAGGACTGAAGGCAAAGAGATTAAGGGGATCTTTCTCCAAATCATGCACGAATCTGTGTTGAAAAGCCTGGGGTCTATTTGGGCAATCTATGCAGGCTTCTGGTGTGCACCCTGGGTGACACAGTGTCTCCCCTGTCTTGTGCCTTGTTGCCCCCACTTTCTCAGGGGCTGGCTCTCCTTTCCTTTTTTCTTCCATCTCGTTGAGGGCAGGAAGATGTGCTTCCCTTGAGTTGAAAAGAAGAAGAAAATGTTACATTTCCACCTTCAGTTTTCAGGGATTTTAATGAGCGTGTCAGGATGGAACTGGCTGAGGGGTAGAGGTTGCGAGGGGATTGCCCTGGGATGTTGAGGTGGACATGGGGCCATGCCCTCAGGCAGGAGCCTTGCTGAGGAAGAATGAGGCTACCTCTCCCTGAAGGGACAGAACTCATTGCCTTGGAAATTGCTGAACCACAGAGACTGATCTGTTCAGAAGTGCTTTCAGTCCAGGATGGTTTGGTTACCTCTGCCTCGACCCTGTTTTCCAGGAGAGTGTGCTGACAGTGGCCATGAGGAAGGGAGAGCAGAAAGGGACCAGGAGATTGAGGTAAGGCCTTTGGGGATTTGCAGGGCATGTCTTCAGAAGTGAGCTGTTCCTGAAGCAGTGCTTCCTTTCTGAGGTGAGGACTAGCTTCTCCCTCCTCATGAATTCCTGCCCCTGGCTTAATGCCAGTGTGCCTGTTGGATTTAACCTGTCCAGCGGGTTGAAACACTCAACCTGTGGCTGTCTTGGAGGACAAGGCAGTGGGTTTTCATGTCCTGTTTAGCAGGACAAATGCAGCAGAGGCCCTTGAAGGAAGCTGGTGCCTGGCTCCTTTGTGAGGGAAAGGATGTGTAACCTGGGGAGTTCATGTCTGCGAAAGCTTTTTCTCACCTACACAGAGAGCAACAAGAAGGAGAAACAGGGGCAGTCTGCTGAGGAGTTAAAGCTTAAAGCATCCTTAACAGGAGAGTGGGAGGGAATACTTTTTAATCTCCGAGTTCTACCACTCTCAGGAGATAAGAGTGGAGGAGTGAGGAAAGTACATCATGAACTGCTCTGTGACATGGCAGAGAAATGTATTCTTTTTCAACATTGCCGAGGAGCACAAGTTATTGACTTGCATTCTGTTGTAGCCAGGTACTGTACAAACACAGCAAAAACCTGTAAACTCCTTGGATAGGGGCTGTCTTTCTAAGCCAGGGTGTACAGACCCCTTGTTTTATATTCTGACAAGCTGGCTTTCCTACAAGTCAGGTATTTTCACAAAAATCAGACACAGGTGCCTGTTTCACATGTTTTCAAACATGTACCAACTTTTCACTGCACTCTCTAAACATGTTCACTGTGTGTGCCCAGAGGGCTCAGCGTCTTTTCCACAGTGAATTACCCATTGGACTTACCTGAGTTTCCTGTGATGTCACAGCAAATAACTGAGTAAAGCATTCTCTGAGAACCAGCAATTGTTATTATTTGTTACAGGTGGCTGAATTTATAGTTACTTAAAAAAGGGTGGATTTCTTGATGAAGAAAATATTGCTATATGCTATTTGCATAATACATATAATGCAATGCTTATATTACATGTAATAATGAATAGCAATTAAATGTTGCCTTTTAAACAGTGAGTGGTAAAAGGAAGAGATGAGCAAAGGGTCCTTTTCTCCGAGTCTTTGCTCTGAATGGCACTTCAGGTGTGTCTAAAAAAATACAGAATAACACAGTGCACAATTGCACTCATGGGGAGTGATCACTACCAATGAGAGACTTGTCTCCTAATGCCCACCTCTTTTTTTCTGGCAATTGGTGGTAGCTCTTGCTTTACAGCAGGTGACCCAATGACACTCGTGGGAAGGTGATAAACCAGCTGCTGTGCAGCACCTGTTGAATGCCTGCTCCTGCCAGTGCAAGCAACGTCCTATGCAGGAGCAACCTGTTGGGAGTTTGATCAGGTCCTGATGAAATCAGGAGTCACTGTGGGTGATGAGTTGGCAGATAACCTGCTGCACTGGTGGGGATACCCAGGGTGGGGTACTCACAGTTATCTTCCCTCAGCTGGTTACTGGACAGAGATCCAATTTGTCTTTTCTCTTTGTCCTGTTCTCGTAATTTTATTACCGAAATAACTTGCAGTATTAGAGTATGCCATTAGCTGGAGGCCCTACTAAGCCTTTGTGCATGTGAGCTTGTCTCAACATTGTTTGTGCTACAATGAACATGTTAGAACCCAATATCCATTGGAGCCTTTGGTGGTGGTGGTAATGCAGCAATACAATATCACAGAGCTCATTTGCATAGACTGTCAAGTGTTACTGTGGTGCCACATAACCCCTTCTAGAAAGACAGGGAGACCTGAGAACTTTACAATAAACTAAGAGGAAAAATTTGTGTTCACTTATAGTTAGGATTCTTGTCCAGTACACAGTTCATATGGAGCAATAATCTTTCAGCTTCCATGTGGCTATGTACAGCAGGTCACCCACTTGGTCTGTCTGGATTTAGATGAGAAAGGAGGTTCTTGTCAGAAATCCAAAGAATGCTCTGTGGAGCAGATTTTTAAATGAAAAGTCACTATCCACAATGTGAGCCAGACTTCCTTCAAAAGCTTATCCCCAGTTTAGGCACCAAAACAAAGTGATCGTATTCAACCCAAGACTTTAGTGCTGTGTGTGTATGTGCAGAGTCCTGATCTCTGTGGTACTGCCAGGGTAATGTGGGCAGCTGCTTCTTGAAATAATGAAAGTGTCTAAATATGATCTTGGCATATTGAAAAATCTGTCCATCCACAAGTGAGGGTGCTGAGCCCTTGAAGATTAATCCCCTGGGCTCTTATGGAAGTCTGGTCCTGCATCTGTTTGATCTGGAAATGCTGGGAGGGAGCTCTTGCTATGCAGATTCACATTCCTTGTTGAATTCATTTAAACTGGTTATCATATTTTGAAATTATACTGTCATAAGCATAAATATCTTTGGGGGAATAAGAATTATTATTAATTTGTTAATGTAATATTACAAATCTCATTGGCATAGTTTTCATTATTCTCTACTTTGTTAGGAGCATGTATCTTTTTCACAGCAAATTGCACTTCACTTGATTAAATGCTGGGAGAAACTTTGCTCCCTGTCAGTGGAACAACCTTTACTAAGGTTGTGGTTTTACTAAGACAGTGGTTGCAGTGGTTGTTCTATACTTTTCAGTTCGAGTAACTAACTTCAGAGAAGTAATTTTAAGAAATAGTTAAGAGTAGATTATATCTGAGAGAATTTTTAGGGTTTTTTTTCCCCCCTTTTCCCCTCTTTCCCCATTTTTCTGCTTTACTTCCTGGTGATGTCGATAAAAGAGCTCTGTTCACAGCTGTCTTTTGGGTTTTAATATGTCAGGAGCCTGTGGTCTGCCTTTACCTGGTTTTTTAAATTTATTTTTAACTTAGTTCATTACTTGCTTTGCAACATCTTGAAAATTCTGGGATGTTGTAAGGAGCTCTTAAGAGCACAAGCTTGTGCTCAGGAAAATGCAGAGAAGCTAACAGCTTAGCTGATGTCATGCACAAAAGCAATTGGTGCAATTGAGAACCATCATGAGCCTTGCAACCAATTACTTTTTCAGTGTTTTCCAGAATGGAAGCCCACTTATTCAGGCAGTGGGTTTATGCTGTGAATGCAGACAATAAACCACTGTGATCCTCTGGCTGAAAGAATTCAATCCATATGTGGAGTTGTGGTTATTACTAATGATACGTGTTATCTATTTTTATAACGAATTTGTGGTTTTGCTAAAATAGTGCTTTGACCAATTGCAAACCATAACACATTTTCAGCATCTTCTTTCAAGCTATAATATTTAAAGACTTTTACTTTTGTCCTGTAGATTTTTATAATTGTTGACAAGCAGTTTGAGTATGCACTGCTACATAAATATACTTTATGTGGTGTGCATTACTTCTCAATTTCTCTTGCATTGTTGAATAATTTGCCAGAACAGAGCCAGTATAATAATCCAGCAGAGCTTGTGCTACACTGCCCCTGATTTGCAGCAAGAGAAACACTGGGAGTCATGTTCCCTTATGGCACAGCTTTTATCTCACTGGATTTATCCTAATTGAGAATATTATCCTTGCTACAGAAATATACATTAAAATGATCCTTTTTTTTTCCTTTTTTAAAAATATGTGGATATTCATTAACCTAAGGAAATATCCTAAACTTGTCCTATGGTGAACCTTTTAATAGCTGAACAAACAGAGTGAGTATTGAGAGAACCACTTTGGTCTGATAAATGATTATTAATTTCTCTTGGTGCCCAGGGTTTAAAGATTAGGCCACACAGCTTAACCAGTGATAACCTACCACCCATGAGAGTCAAAGATTCCTTTCACTTGTAACCTGTGTCCCTGTGTAACACTCATCTCTTAATTTCTGTACATCCCTTGGAGAGCCTGTCTCGTCCAAAAGTTACATACGGTCCCTTCTGTTTCATGGATGGTTTTTGTTGTTGAGAGTAGAGATCACATGGCCCCCCACATGTGCAGTTCCTTGTTGAAGAGGGAAGACTGTCATTGGGATAAGGTAATGGTTCCACCTCTGTTTTTAAACAAGAATGTGCAGTAAATGATGCTTGCTTTGGTTCTTTAGCAGCACACCTGGGCCTGAGTGGCACCTAAAAAGAGCTTTTTCTCTCACAATCTCAGACCCTTTGCAACCCTAAACAGTGTCATTAACTCTATTTTATACATGAGGATATCAGAAACAGATGTTAGTTACGACATTTGCATTGTAAAAAAGTAACTTCTGATGTTTGAATGCGTCAGTTTTGTTGTAAGGTATTAAAAAATTATCTCTGCCAGGAAGTCCTTTTCATGCTCTTGCCTGCATCTTCTGTGTTTCTACAACTTGGACTAATCTAAGTAGATCACTGTTTGAAAGGGTTGGTTTAGGTTTGGGGTTTTTTAATAGACTATTTGAAAGGTTTGGTTTTGGTGTTTTTAAATGGGTAGTATTTTCAAAAGTACAAAGCTTTAGTAGAAGCATATGAAGAAACTTTGTAATAGTTTCCAGGCAGTAAAATGTGATTAAAAAAGTCAAAATAGCAGCTTGGATTTGTTGTTTCACATGGACAAGAGTTTCACATGGATAAGAGTTTTGCATCCTGCAGTGGTTTTATTCTTGACATGACACTGAGGCATTTGGAGAAAGCTGTGAAGCTCCTGGGGTACAGAGTGGATTCAGGCTTTTACTGACCCAGCACGGAATGGGTAATCAGTCCACCTGGACATTGTAGACAGAGAAAGCAAGAAGCAAATGAAACAAAAATACACTCAAAACAGAAACAGAAGTGTTTCTAACAGGCAAGAAACAAACCAGTCCTTTCATTCATAGTCAGCCTTGAAATGAGAGGATCTAATTCCAAGGCCTTCTGTGCTTGTAGCAGTGTTTGATTCTAAATGCGGAACATAAATTTTCCCTGCCACTGTTTTTACGTGTGATTTTGACATATGATGTAAAAATAATACCTAAATACTTTATCTTTCTTTGTAAAGCAATTCCAGGTTTCTTTTCAAAGGATACCATCATGGAAATGTAATTTTTATTTTCCCATAAGTGGTTTTAATTATCTTGGAAAAATATCTGTGATAGTTGTGGAGTGTGTTTTGTGTGACTTATAGCCTTTATTATTTTAGGTGATTAACAATAAAATAGCCATTATTGTTACTACATAAAAAAATCTTGAAACAAGTTAAGTTTCAACTTAAGAACTTCAGTTAACACTGACAAATCCTTGAGACAAGTGTGCCCTGATCTGCTTTCGCTGTTGGCAAGAAAGGAGCAGGGGGAAAGTTATATCTGCAGTTATTCCTTTCCTGGGGAGCAGATTTGAGGAATGAGTTCTGTGAACACCCGCAGCAACACTCAGTATTTCTTGAGTGTTTCTATATACTCAAAATTAATTCCCCAACAAAGGGCTTTTGCATAGGAGGCACATCCTCCAGTGAACTAGACAAGAGCTATAGATATCCTCCAATAATGATAGATGGGCTGTACCTCCACGTGCTTTCATGTGCAACAACACTGTTTATAGATACAAATCCTTGGCACATCCGTGTGAGCAATTCTGTGCAGCACCCTAATGGGTTCGCAGCAGTCTATGAAATGGTCTGCCTCAAAAGGGTCCTTAAAGAGACCTTAAAGATCATCTATTCCAGCCCTGCATTCCTCAGGTATTCCAGCACCATGAGGACTTACATCTTTCTTTAGAGAACTTCCATGTTGGAGACACGACTGAAAGGATATAACAGCTCACTTGCAGAAAATATTTATGAGTGCATATTCACTATTTACCTGGACTACTACTTAACCCATAATCCACTAAGTAAAGAAAACATTATTAAAATTTATTTTAATTATCAAGATATGGATTTAGAAGCTTTATAGCATCACTTTAAAATAGGCAAAATAGATTCTATGTGGGTGCATTCAGAGTGTTAAACAGCATTTAACAAGGCATATCCCATTAAAATCATAGGCTGCTGTCTCAAGGAAAAAAAAAAAGAGCAGCAAGAATGTAATGGAAAACAAAATAAATCAAGCAAATGCACACTGAATCTTAGCTATGAATCTGGCCTTAAGCAATTTGGCACCAGTTTGCACCCTTGGAGATCAGCTGCATTGCAGAGGAGCTGCTCTCTGACAGGAGGGTGCCTTTACAAGCCTGTTCAAGGCTCTGCTGCAGCCCTCTGCCAAATGAGTTTCTTCTGCCCAGGGACAGGTGCTGAATCATGTCTCTTGGTCAAACAGGAGCCATCTGCTTCTGTACCAGCACTGTCCTTTCCTGGTGGAGATGCTGGCCTCTCCTCTGTCATGGAGAGCCTGCAGGATAACTGTAGTTCTGGACCTAGGAAGAGGGATCAGTGGCTGAGCAGTGAGTCTAATCC
Source organism: Regulus satrapa (assembly GCA_013396955.1). NCBI lineage: Eukaryota > Metazoa > Chordata > Aves > Passeriformes > Regulidae > Regulus > Regulus satrapa. The sequence goes on from VWZN01018494.1 coordinate 471,359, forward strand.
TGTGCTCTAAGGAACTTAAGGGGTTTTTGGGTTTTTTTTTGTTGTGGTTTTTTTTTTTTTTGTTTTGTTTTTTGGTTTTTTTTTTTTTTTGTCAATATGGTGAAGTAGTCAGTATCTATCTACCAAAATCTTTGCTAGAGACATATTTTTAACCAGCACTCCAGAGGTTGTATAAACTTTTGAATTTGAACAATAACCATTGTTTGAGAGCAGCAGTTAAACAGGATAATCAGGTCAGGCTTATACTACATGAGGAGAAATCTCACCTGCCTGTGCATCTGGGCTGTTTCTACAGGTCCCTAAACAGGGTGAAGAAGCTCAATTTTCAGTGGTAATCAAGTGCAGGAACCCAGCAAAACCTAAGTCCTGTGTGGTTTCAGGCTTAGGAACATTGTTTGAAACCATGCTGCTTTGGTCCCTTCTTAAAGATGTGAATCTTATTTTGTACTCAGATACTTTTGTGACTGAAATTTTAAACCAAGGCTCTAAGTCCGCAGAAAGTGTTTTTGGAGGAAGTGGTTGACTGTGGCCTAAAATAAATGGCTGGTCCCAGAGTCCCTGGAGCAGCTTGCTTTCCTTGGACAGCACAGGACGGGCAGCACGCTAAGCTTCAAATACTGACAAATGTTTTTTGAAGTGCCACTAGCTATATTAAACCTGCAAATGCTCACAGTAGCCCCATTTTAGTCACTTACCCTCATTTTTCCCTGCAGTCATTATTTGTTCCCTTCATTTTCTTGTAGCTCAGCAGCTCTCTGCCATGAAAATGACACACAGAAACAATATTGACAAAAAAAGGAGTAGAATACATCGATAATATATATGTAGATGTAAGTATTTATGCATCCCACATTAGCTATTACCATAGAATGTGCCCATTTAAATCAGTCTTTGTTGATAAGTGCTTTACAATTGCTTGAAAAATATTGCAAAGATCTTGATCTGCAAAGAGCACTGAGGAGCAAATGCAGGAAAGCCTTCTGGTACAGGAAAGTATATGTTTCATTTTTAGGATGTTTAAACAGTGATGCTGAATATCTTAGGACTCGCTCATTTAAATGCATTACTAAATCATGACCTAAAGCTTTCCAGCTATCTGAAGATATGAGTAAAAATAAGTGTATTTAGTATGAGACATATTTTAAAATAACAAAACCATCAATAAAATGTTGATGCTGGCTATGTTTCTGGGGTGTGCAATAGACCATTGGCCTTCTTCATCCATTAATGAATCCAGGAGCAATTGCATAAACTTTTGTTGTCATCTACCTCTTGCAGATGAAGATTAAACCTGGGCTTCTTGGTGGAATGTGGTCTTGTTAAATACCTCCCTATGCCTTCTACAGGTACAGAGGTCTTCTTCCACTTTGGGGAAAGAAGAAATAAAATCTTTAACTATTTAAGACCAGACTAAATTCTATGTTTGTCCAGCCTGAACAAGGACAGATAGCTGTCTGGACTGTTACTAGTAAACAGTTTTTTTATTTCTCAAAATAATTATATTTAAACTTTTATTTGTATGTAAAAGCTGCATTTGAAAAGGTAATACTGATATGAAAAGTAAGTTGTTTCTATATAATTTGTAGAGGCTATGAAAAATTTTTTGAAATCTTTTTAAAGAAGAGCCTCATACCAGAATACTAACATTCCATAAATATTTTTTTGCTATGAAACATTCAATAGCAAGACAATTATGGCAAAAATTAGCACAAAAAAAAAAAAAAAAGGAGATGGTTGTCAACCAGAGCAGACTGCCTGCCAGAAATATTTAAAGCAGATATTGATTGAGATACCATCTTACAATCTTGGCAGCGAGATAAATTCTACACAGAACAGGGAAAGCCAAAAGGCTAAATTCTCCGAAGAGCAGGGTGTTCAAAAACCTGCCCAGGCTCATGACCCAAGAGCAGTCTCTTCAGGGTACTTCAGAGTGAAACAGTCTATTATTGATTCAACAGGCTTTCCTGCTTTCCTTGTCTTTAGTTTCTTTTGCTGTCCTTCATTTCAGTCATTTGGGGCTTTTCAGGAAATCTCAAAGAAGTAATATCTGATCTCTTGTTTTGCAATTTCTATTATTCCCATCCAGAATACCTTGTTAAAGTGCTAAGAAGTTTGAAAACACACTAGTAATTTAAAGATATAGACCATTAAAAGAGTATACAGTTTTGTAGATATAGTATGTAATTTTTCTGTGGTCTTATATATATATAAATATATTTATAAAGCTCTACATTATTCTCACAAAATTTAAAATGCAGTCCAATGCACTATCAAGGCTGAATGTCAATGAAACTAGAGAATTCTGAATAATGGAGGTGCAAGGTTAAGGTCACTCCAGCCAACTTCTGTGCTGTTCTTGTTAGTAGGACTATGAACAGGCTTTTGCATAGTTTAGGGGATTAACCTGAGAGGAGGAACACTTTTCTGTAATGTGCAAGAATACTTGGGTCTTATAAGGAGCTCATGGCAAATTTGTCACAAGACTAATGGTATATTTTCAGCTAAAACAAATTGGTCTTTTCTTTAGAAAGCCGTATGCTGAGACACTTCTATTAGCATAGGAATTAAAGTCAGTTTTCATGAAGGAATGCCAGATTAATATGGTTGCTGGTGCCCCACAGGCAGTGTAGACTAAGTTGCTGTAGGTGTTTTGGTTTGTTAGCTTGTAGGGTTTTTACTGTTGCTTTGAGGGAGTGTTGAGATGATTTTTTTTTTTTAGAGCAGTTCTGTTCATTGAGGATTTCATTCACTGAGGCCAGTCAGGGCTGGAGCTCTTGCTAAGCTTCTTAGGAATGTGTCATTTGATGGGTACAAACACCTTGGTTGGAATTGAAGAAAATGGGGTGAATCAAATACTAAAGGACTTCAATTTTTTCCTTGTTTTTAGAGGAAAAAAAATCATTTTTCCCTGTTTCTGAAGGACTGAATTACAAAATGGCAAATACAGAATGCATGTAGAAAATGGGAAATGGAGAGAGTAGTGGAGAGGCTTGGAAGAGGAGGTGAGGAAGAAACATAGTTGAGTTGAACAATCTTTCTGCTCATGATCAGATTTGTTACCATTTCAGGCACTTAAGACTATGAAGTTTATATATATTTCTTAGTGTTGACTTGGAAGAGAAGATAAATTATTTTATATTCTGGATACATTAACTTTGTTCTCATTTTCATTTTGTTTCCATTGGAAGACTTCTATTTTGCTACAGATTTCTGGAGCAGAAATAGATAAACTTTTAAATTTCAGTTTAAATGGACCATACAAAAGAAAGCACTTGAAGAAATTGCACTAAAACTGGCTGGGTACGTCTGAGACTCCATCTTTACCAGCACATCTGTGCCCAGTGCAGGTTATTCTCTGAGCAGCTCAGGTCAGAGCAGTTTTATGAGGGCCTGGCTTGGAGCAACTCAGCCTGGGCCTTTTCCAAGCTGCCAGTCCCATTTTCTCTAGATCTTAGTGCTTTTTAGTCCCACCTCTTTTTATAGGACTGTATTTCTTCACAAAAGCCATGAAATGTGTAGCAGTATTTCTGACACTTCTGGCTGTTTATTAATGGTTGATGCTAAGTGGGCACACGGAACAGAATAGGAGCTGCTTTCTCCAGCTGCTAGCTAACACTATATCCTTGGGACTGTAAGTTTATGATCCAGTGGGTGACAAAATTTTTTAGATGCTATGACTCCATGGGGATAAATTAAAGACTAGTTAATGAACTTCCTTTTTTCTTACCTTTTTAGTGCAGATCTGTACACTGGGGTGCAACTTTATGGCATTGTAAACCCATTGAATTTATAATTATCAATAGCTGGTTCTATCCACTTTTCTCTGACATGCTTAACAATGTGATCCATGGACTGAAGACCCTAAAATACAAGTAATGTGTGTTGGGTTCAATCCTCAGGATAAAAGGTTCAGTAGATTTACTACAGCTGATCTTCCTTAAATTGCTGTCATTTACTAAATTCCTGAGAACTGAGACTTTGCATGCTGTATAGAAAACTTTAGAATGATTTCCTGGATGTAATACAGCAAGTCAATTATATAAATTCATTCTTTTTAGGTGATTTGTACTGGCTGCTTATTGATCTTTGATGAAAAAGTATTATGAAAGGAAATTTATGTGCCCATAAACTTGATGGCAATAGTGATAAACAGGATTTGCATGCAGGCATAGCTACTGCTTGCATTCCCAACAGAGAGGTTATATTGCTTCCCTCCCTCTGACTGGAAGTGAAAAATTGTGCTCTGCCTTTTAGACTCATGAATTTGCTGTATTTGACTGTGCATGTGTGCAAGCATGGAATATACTCATCATATGGTAAATTTGAGATATTTAGCTGTTTCATTTACATGTATTGACTGTGAGGCACGTCTTGGCTACATCAGGCCACCTCAGATTCTATGCTACTGAGACGCTTTCCATACAGTAAGTGTTCCCCTGTTCTCGGGCTTTTCACATTATTTCTGCTGGGCAATATCTCCAAGGGGGCTGCATCCTTTCTCAGTTTTTCAGAGGGGAACAAGCAGTTGGTATGTGTTGAGTTTATTTTGGGGTTGGGTACCATGAATTGAATATTCCCTGAGTACCTGAAACCGCTTCCTTCGGTACTGCTGGCCAGTTGGGATGAGTTGTTGGATGTGAGTGTGGGAGTTGGTGTGACCTTGAGAGGTCCCCCTGGCATGGGGGAGATTGTCAGGCCTTTCTGCAGAGCCCTTTGGTGCAAGGCCTGTGGGGCTCAGCCAGACACAGCCCGCTGTCAGCAGGGACTGCCATTTTTTGCCATGGTTTAAAGCAGAAGTCACAGGAAAATTGGTGACTTGTAATAACCTTGTGATCCACCCTCAAGGTGTTAATCATCCTCACAGTATATTAAACAGTCAATTTGATCTGTGCATCAATCTCCCACAAAATGATGGGAAAAACAATATCATATTAAGATAGCCCAACAAAATAATTAATATGCAGTATTAAATCTCTCATAAATGGACAGTGAGGAAAAGAAAGCTCAGTCATTACATTGGATTTAATTTGCTGAGGGAAACAGCCTTCACACCTGAGCCACAGTCACAGCTTGGTTTTCTCTCAATTAAATCCATGCTTGTCTAAAGCAATGAGGGTTTGGAGGACAAGATCAGGGCACATGCTAATGAAATTCCCTGCAGAACAAGGACATTATGCAGAAACTGTTACGAAGTATAGACCACATAATCTGTTTTTAAAATTCTCTTTAAAGCAATGAATACAAAAGCTTGGTATTCTTGGTATTACCAATATATTGGTATTAAATGCAGACCATGTTTTAATAATGAGAATTATTTTTTCCAAGTAAAATTCTATGGATATCCTAAGCTTTTGCTATAGGATACTGCTATTCATGAGTACATATCACAAGATTTATATTTTTACACCTACCCTTTTGAAATCTAAACAAAAAGTTGTTGCTCTGTCCTTTCCAGACCCTTGTAGACTGCTTCCCTTCATAAGCTGTGTTGTTGGCTGAATCAAGCTATAGCACTATGATCTACTGCAATACTGCTCTAATTAGGTTTCCTTGCCAGCCTGTTAGAATTTCTGGCAGTATTACACAGCTCCCAGAAAACCTCTAAGTTTGGGCTTCCAGAAAGTTGCAAGTAGTTACTATGAAGGACTGCTTATCCTTTACTGAAAACCATACCTTAGAAGGATGATGAGCAATTGCATTCAAAAAGACTTTGAGGTATGCCAAATGCAGAATGTTTGGGGGTTTTTTGCCTTTCTCAAATATAGCGAAGATTTTTCAGGAACTTTGTCAATGTTCTTCATCTGTATACCTGTATAAGCAAGAACCCCTATTAAATAGTTCTACATAATATACATATACATTCACAAATTCCTTCCCCGAGTCTAGAATAGAATTTGAACTGTTTCAAGTCGTTCCTAACTAGTCCCTTTCTTGAATTCTACAGTGCATTTTTTGGTTTCTGTCCAGCTCTCCAGACAATTTCATAAAGAAATTTCAAGGAGGTCAAAAAGTTTGTTAAAAATAAAACTTTAACATTTAAGAATGCTTTCATTTGCCTTAAAAATATTAATTCTGAGGATGTTTTTCATTGTTCCCCCCCACGCCAAAGTAATCAATCTCCAAATTTGGCATTGGAGAAATCCAGCATTGCAAGTTTACATCTTTAGGAGTCCCATCTTATTCTGGCTGGCTCCACTCAGCAAAGTTTATTGAAATAGAAATGTAATAAAAGAACTGTAAGTGATTTGCAACAGAAAACCCATTTTTAGAATATTTTTCTTTGAAAAATTCTGAATTAAAAATACTGGACATAAAAAGAAAGCATCTAAGAAATGAATTAGTTTCTCTCTTCTCTTTGCTGCTTATCCCCAGGCTGCTCTTGGATTTGCATTGTTTTATGCAGGGGTGTAGATGACCTATTTCCCCTCTATCTCAGGGCATTTTGTCAGCTATACAGCTATTTTTACCATATTCTTAATTTGATCCAACTTGTGTCATATGTCACATTTATGTCACTGTTGTTTTTTGTCTAGTCTTGCTGTTTATACACGACAAAAAACTTCCTAGCTGAGCCTAATCATTGGACTCCCATCCCAAAATTTAAAACTGAATTTCAAATAGTGAGCTGAGTTAAAAAAACCCTTAAGAAAGGATTAAAAAAAACCCCAAACCAAACAACCCAACAAAAACATCACCATATGTTGGTAGCCACTTAGGATTGCATCTTTTGAACATGCTGAGGTACTTCTGCCAGGAACAGTGCTTAACTAGGCTATTTGGAGGTTTGCTATTTAATAATTCATGAAAATCCCCCAACCAGTAATTTCCACTTTGGTGTGGTTTCAAGATTTGTTTAGGGTGTTTTTTTGAACACATTCTCTCTTGCTAGGTTTTTGGGGTTTTTTTTGTGTGTGTGTGTGTGTTTTTGTGTTCTGACCTTGTCTGGTCTGTGTAATCTGATGAGTCATCAAGATTTGGACTCTGTTTATGTGACTTTATTTGCATATGAAGCCCAAAGCAGCAATGGCCTGTTCACAGAAGCAAAGAATATCCTCACTTGTGAGGGACCTATGAGGCTCCTGGAGCCCACACAGGACAATGACTTCAACACCTGAGAGCATTGTCTGAACGCTCGCTGGGCTCCAAAAGGCTTGGCAATGTGGCCACTTCCCAGAGGAGCTTGCTCCAGTGCCCAGCCTCCCTCACACCTCTTTCACGCTGACTTTTCTGGATGCTTGGTGTTCTGGAAGTAAACAGTCCACTGTTTTTTGGTTCAAAGGCGTAACCCCACCATTGAAAATTCATGTTGGCAGAAGAAAATTGCAAATTATAATTTCTTCAAACTGTGAAATGTGTACAAGTCAGCCTCAGAATGTTTATAAAGCCAACCTCATTTCTGGCATATCATGTTTATGCCACTTCCATGGAATTGCCTTGAATCTCCTAGTGTTATTGACAAAAAATCTCAGTAAGACCTGAAAAAAAATTTGTGTGGAATAAAGAAGTAACACTCCCAGGGGTCCTGTGAATTCTGAGATTGATGGGTATGGCAATAACTAATGCATGACTCTGCAGATTTGAATATGCAAGGATAAGCAGAGTAAGAGACGTGAGAAAATTGGCAAAAAATAAAGAGCTATTTAAAAAAAAAAAGTCTTAGATGATGGAACACTTGTAGTGTAAATGGATTTAATGATTAAAGTTAAAAAGCAAGAAATGAATTAATTTATTTTCACCTCAAACAACAAAATTAAGACTCAGGTACAGTCTCTCGAAGTCAGAGTATAGAAAACTAAAAATAAGATGGGTCTGTAAAGTATTTTGCTGTTGCACATAAATCCAGAGAAAAGAAAAAATGAAGAAACCCTCTATATCAAGCAATAAAAATTATCCTACAGAGAGATAATAAAAATGTGTTATAGAGGGAAGCCTGGCTGTATGACTGGAACTCTATTCAGTATTAGTGAACAGCAGATCAGTGCAAAAAATGTTTTCATGTTAGCATTTGTCATTAAAGAGTTGGCATGTTTTCTTCTGGTCTGCTTTTCACTTTCCATGCAAAAATATTGTAATAATGCAAATCATTATTCTTTAATTCACCCTGAAAAAAATTGCCCCTAAGTGGATGATGTAAGAGCCAGAAATAGTGCATTGTACACGTTCAGGTTTTCATTAGCAGCATCTAACCACGACACGCACGTGAAATTGTGGAGTAAAGAATTAGTAAGAAGTGGTCATGTGAGTGCATAAATGATGGAATCAAGGTATGTGTGTGCTAAATCAATGGAACCTTTTAGTAGGTAAGGGTCTGAGAAAGAGTTTGGTAATGATCTCTGTGAACATGATATTTTCAAAATTCTCCAAGAGTTCTTTCTGGTTTTCCTTCCTAAAATTTAAAGCACAGCTAATTTATTTAATTTTTTACTAAGTAAATAAATAAAATACATGGCATGTATGATTGAATATGATTTTTTCATAAGATGGTAAATAAATTTAATATGTTTTTGAAGGAAAAAAAAAGTTTAGAGTAAATACACTTTAATTTCCAAAAAATGAACCCAAAAATTGGCTTTCTTTTCCCTTGTGGATTTGCAAGGGCAGCTGTCCTCAGGCCTTTCTCCTTCTGCTAAAGAAATCCAAGAAGAAGACATGTAAGCTGGTATTTAAATCTGCTTCACACTATGTGGTTCAAAATGCAAAGGTAAAGCAGAACAGAGAAAGAGGAGCTCTCTGCTGCACCTATTGAGCTGCAGAGAATTAACTTCTATTTGAACATCCTGCTATCTCAAAGGAAGGACTGCTTCACAGAAAAACTCAAATGAAATTCCAGTAATCACAAATGCTCAGTGGTTTACAAACAAGTTGTTATAATGGGACTAAGGCATGCACAAAACAAATTTCAGGTTAGGATGGAAAGCAGTCTTCATGCCGTGTCAGAAACCAGCATTTGTGCTGTGTATTTTGAACCGTAAAAATGTAGTTTGAGGTTGACGTGTTCACTCAGTTGTGACTGATCATGTTTTCCTATTAATGTTACAAAATGAAATGTTTGAGTATTAAATGCACTGTCAAGGGCCATTAGCCTAAAAAGTAAAAACCAAACACAAATGTCTCCAAAACAAAATATCCCCTAACCCCTAGACCCCTTCTCTGCTCTAGAAGAATCCTCAAACTAGATACCCAAGTTCCTTTTTGGGAGTAATGTTTAAAATTACTTTCTCAAAGCTTCCTTAGTGAGGAGCCAGAATGAATAAGATATAAAGTGATCTCATTTGTGGAAAAAACACTAAACAAAGATTTGGTTTTTTTTCTTAGGCAAGTGCCTTTTCTGACAGAAACATTGTCTCTGAAGCCAGCTGTAGAAAGTTCTAATGAGATAACAGACTTGTTGCATATGTTGGGGTAAGAAAAGGATGATACCATTTTACTAATAAACTTGGCAAAGAAGCAGCTCTTAAGGAGTTCCATAGGCAGGCAACAACTTCAATAATGGTTGTTTTTGAGACCCAAATTATCAGTGGAAATTCTAGAAGATATTTCTATGATTCATACCTTAACTATGCAAGGCATCTGATTGTAATGACTTGAATTTTGCACGAAGGTATGACATAGGAAGAAGTGCATGAGAGTGATGGAATGCAATGGTCAAGGTGATTAAGTAATTTGAGATTTTGTGATTTAGATGAGTGCATAAGATTTGAGGTTGTCTTTTGTTCTGCTGACCCCTTATATCGCTGGCCTTGGACTGTCAGTGTCAAGAGAATAACTAAGCTTTCACTTGTGATCAAACCAGCAGGAGTAAGGGCTGAAGACAAAAGGAATCTTGTGGCACCACCACAGACATTTGGAGACAAATGGAATTGTGACTGTGAAGGAGTAAATGGAGAAAGGAAAGGATCCAGAGAGGCAATAGTAAGAGGGAATGGTAATATGATAGCATTTCAGATTTTAATTTCTTGGGTTGGGGCTATTGGATGACTAGCTGACCTATTAAAGAAAATGTGACTAAATTAGCATTTGAGATGGGCCTGATCTTTAGAGATATTTGCCTTTTAAGGACAGGGTTTAAATAAAAATGAACAAACAAAAAAACCTCATATTTTCAGGTGTAGGGATCTGAATGTTGAAATATGTCCAATTTCAATGTAATATTTGCTAGAATGTAAGGAAAAATCATGGCAATGATAAAGGCATTTTTCTTCTTTTTAGATAAACTACCATATGGGTTGTAGTAACTGTAATACTAAGAAATATTTTTGGGGCCAGAATCAGGCAGATGTCAGATATTTCTCATCCAAAAATTTCTAAAGGTTTGGCCTTCATTAACGCTAGGCAGGAGAAGGTATCAGATTGATTGTCAAGTATGTGTTAGTTACTGAATAGGGATAAAGCAGTGCTATATCTAGATATTTGGCCATAATCCAGTAAAATCTTATTTTGTCCAGATTTTTACTATATACTTGCTAAATTAATTTCTGTGAAAGCCACCAACTGGAAGGAGCAGTAGAGCAGTACATGGGGGAGGTATGCTACAGCATATGCTCTGGTTCTGCCCTTGAATAGAACAGTTCTGAAAACAAATTATATAATGTGTTGACATAAAACTATAATCCCTGAGGTAAATTTGGCTTCAGAAAATATTCTCTAAGAATCATTTGACAGGTCTTTTGAGAACAACAATATGGTAAGAATGGTATCTGTTGAACTGTTAGCAAATTTGAATCTATCCAATCTTTCTAAGAGATCTGAAGAATCTGTGATTTTTTTTTGTGTGTATAGGGCAAATGCTGTAATATTTACTTGATTTTGAAGGGAAGTTTTTTCATCTACAGGGTTATGTTCTAACACATTTGTTCTTGATCCTATATCTAGCAAAAAGGGTGAAGTTTTGCTAAGAGTCCTGCTGAGACTTTGGTCAAATTTAGCTCTCAGCTGAACCTCTAGAAATCCAGAACTGCTTTAGTTTAGTCTGTGTGAACATGTACAAAAATTACTGTCAGAAGAACCTGACTCAGTCAAGTATTACCAAGTGGTGTGTGTTTTATAAATGATTGGTATCACACTTACGTTCTTCTCAGTGAGGTGAGCTGGGAGTATAATAGAAGTGGAGGAGAGTGTGTGGTGCTGGGTCATGGCTCATGCTTCAATGGACTGTTTTAAGAGCCTATGTGGGACTGTTTTAAAGAGAGGGAAGTTTCAGCAAGGAAAATTTAATACAGTTATTTTGGTACTGGCTGGATTCCACTGCAATGAAAACTGAATAACCCTTCTTACATTTTAAGCCCCTTGTTAGTCATAGGCAGAATATTATGTACTACTATATTTACAACAAAAAACATTTAAATGCTGTTTGGTGTGTGAGCCTGGGATTGAGAAGCTCATATGCTTGTGATCATTATGACCACAAAGTCACTGGCATGGTTCTGTCAGAACTGATCACATGTACAGGTGTTCTACAGCTGACTGAGTATGACTGGCACTATAAATTTCACAGGAAAAAAAGGAATTCATGTAACAGGCAGTTTTGGGAGCTTCCTTTGTAAAAAGAGGCATTCAACCTGCCAGCGAGTTTATAAACTCCTAAGGATTTAGTGGAATTAGGGAATAATCATTAGTGGTCTGCTGAGAAGGTGAGACAGTTTTGGACAAGCCCTAAGTGTTGGTGACTTAAGCCTGCTCACAGAAACGTGTGTGCTTTGCTGAAAATGAGCTTGGTGTTGATGATTTTAATGATACTCTGTGTCTTGAAACATGGGCAGCAAACACATAAAGGTCAAAGTTTGCATTTCACTGGTGGAAGCCATTTAAAAGTGAAAAGTTTCTTCAAAAGCTTTATGGAAAAAATGTTAGTTTACAACACATCCTTTTTGCTGTTTTATTGGATGAGTTATTTTTCATACAGCACTGTTTTGTCTTTGGTCGTTCAGTGTAGGCAATTGAATATCACTGGGAAGCCTTTTGTCTGAGTAAAAGAATAAAATATCGTGGTTCACACACAAGCTCTTGCATGGCTGAAATAAAGGAAGATCTTGCCAGTCCTTGGGGTCCTTTTTAAAGTTTATTCATATTTCCAAACTCAGTATTTAATGTATGGTTGAGAATTTTATTTACTTATTCCAAAGAGATGGAACTTTGTTCTGTTATTGGAATTTAAATGCTCACAGAAACGAGCTATGACCTCCTCAACAGTAGTCCAGCTTTGAAAGGACTGCAAATGGATGAAAATCCCTTTTGGAAACGTCAAATATATCATAAACCTAGAGTACCAAGGAAAACTGTTCCTTCTTGCATAATCCTTTAAGAGAGCTATTTGTATTATTTCTACTTCAATTATTCTTTTACTAAAATATACCTTTCATTTTTTCCTCTTTTAATTTTATGCCAGTAGTAACAACGGTTTCCCTCTCTGTACCTTGCCCAGCTCCAGGAAGGACAGCAGAAGTTTTCTTCTCTGGGTGCAGCATGAAGGTTTGTCAGTAGGAATTGTTCAGAGCTATGGAATTGTCACACTTCCTCCATGATATCACAAAACTTTATTAGGGTACAGAAGGCTTGAGGAGGTACTTTTGTCTGGGTATTATGGCTATGGCCAGCTGCCCTACTGAGACAGCAAGACTATCAGAGCATAAAAACCTTTTCTTGCTTTGAGAAATGTATTCTGTGTTTTTGTATTAAGTATTGGAAGGGGTTTTTAAAGCTACTTCTACTTTCTCTCACTATTTCATTCTTACCTACAGAGTGTTTCCACTCTGTACTTGTGAGGTCCTCTGTGACATTCATTTGGTCCTTGCAGGGAAATCTTTTACCTGCACAAATTCAAAGCAAGTCAGAGGCCACCTTGAGGAGCCCATGGTGGATGAAGTTGCAGTATAACAGTATCATGCTCAGAATAATGATCCCTTTTCCACTTTCAATAGAAATCAGAGGTACTTCTCTGCAATGTAGAATTCTCATTCTGCTCACATTCTTTATTGATTTCCAGTGCTGGAATCCAATTTTATTGAGGTATCCTTCCCACCAACTGCAAAATGTCAACACAGCTTAGAAAATTTTTCATCTTTTCTATGACCAAATTCTAGTCGATTAAAGATATAGCATCAGCAAACATTAAAACTCCACAGTTTTCTGAAGGAAATAATGCAGTATAGTTAAAAAAAAAAATTAAATTTTGCTGTCTGAGGTCTTCATTCAAATGCAGTTGATTAAGACAGCTGCCATTAACAGGCAGCCTTTTCAGCAGCTGAAAATGACTGTGGCACTGCTGAGCATCATTTGTGTTTTAGGCAAAGTCACTCTTAAATAACTATTTAGCCAAACTATATGACTTGATAATTTATGTGACTTCCAGGGATCAGAGCATCTATGAACTGGATGTTACTATACTGCAGTCTGTGCTGGGACTGATTTTTTGATCTGATGTTTTTTGAAATGATCTTGACCAAGAGTTATGTCCTGCTGCCTTACCAATGATAATGAGTACTGATACTGTGTGTTCAACAGTGTTAAAGCAAAAAGACATTGCTTAGGATGAAGAAAGAGGGTAGAATCATGCTTTACAATATGAACTATTCATTCCTATAGCAGGGAAAACCTGGATATTGGTAAAACGTAAAGAAAAAATGGGATATTTTAGGGGTTTTTTTCATGTGTTGGCAATATTCAGAAAGGAACCAAAAGATCATTGGACGTTTATTAAAAAACTCAAGTAAAAATGTGTTAAGCTGACCGAATCACAGTTCAGGTGTCTTGCTCCAACAGCCCACAGTGCCTGCTGCAAGAATGTTTGAGTTTTTGTTGGCAATTAGGGATATTCTGGCCAGTCCTGCTCAGTGGGTTTGAAATGAAAAATTATCCTGCTGAACCTCACTCTTCAGGTGTCATTTCAACTTTTTTCCTTAAGGATCACGTGTATGTGAGTCCCAGCTCTAAAGCTGTTCCTGCTCTCTGCCTTAGTGGACAGCCAAGTTCAAGTCATGCTATAATAAATCGGGTACCTAGAAAAGAATAAACAGGAAAGCTGAGTCAGAGCTCTTCTCTTGCACAGCCCATCAGGTTTTTGTGCTTCAGGCAAATATCATCAGACCCACACACATTGCCTCCTGAGCACACTGACAAAGGGATGCCCCTTTCTGCCCCAGAAGAAGGTGAGGATAGAGGCACTACCTGGAGAGTTTAGAGATCCAGTTTTTAGCTTTCTGTACCACTTTCCCGGCTCTGTAAAGGGATTTTGAAAAGGATTGCATAGGCAGTGACTCAGACTTGTTGATTTAGAGTCACATTGAATCAGCCCACAGGAACTTGAGTGCAACATATATACTTTATCTGACCCACTTGAGAAGTTCAGATTTAAAAGGGAGATGACTGAAATATAGCAAACAAGAGGAACAAAAAAAGATATGAAAGTCTGACCCATACTAAATTTTTCAGTGCTTATTCACTTAAATTGGTTCACTTTACATAATAGGTCAAAGGAGCTACATAAACTGTGCAAGAAAAGCTTGAATTTTAGCCTTTGTCTCCTAACCTGACGTGAGACATAAGCTTTCCTTTATACCTTTCTCTCTTCTAATGACTAACAGGTCTTTTTTTTTTCCTAATTGCTTCATATCTGGGGTCTAATTCACTTGGTCAGATTTTATTACTGACTTAGACAAACAACATATAATAATAATAATTTTATTTTCTTAACTTTGTGATAAATATTTATTTCTTCTGGACTTGATAATGACCATAAAAAGGAGCGTATATGAATAACTATTAAAAGGGTTTCTGTCATTCAAACCAGCAATGCATTTCCAAGTGACCAAAAGTCTCTATTCAGAGTTAGGGAAGAGAAACACCCGGTGGCCCCACTGGAACTGCTGCTGCAGCTAAAGAAAGGGCGCATCAGTTTTTTCAATAGGATCTCTGTAGAGTGTTTAAAATGATGAGAACATGTGTGAATGGAGTGGACAGCCAACTGCTAATCATGTCAATTAGGTGGCAGGAATGCCAGGCTGTGTTTCCAAAGGGCTGTCGATAGAAGAGCGTTTGTGCTGTCCGTGGCTCCCCGTGGCTCTGGGGGCTCCCAGCCTCTGCCCTGCTCTGCAGCTACCTGGGCAGGCCCTTGGGTTCTCACAGACCAGCTCCCTGCCCACACACAGCAGCTTGGATTTCTCACTTTGGAGTTGTGTCGTCTTTTTTCCTCTGTTGAGATTATTTCAAACTCTAATCCTGCTTGTCAATGTTACCTGCAGTCCCTCTTGGTTCTCTGTCACTTATCTACTTAATTTTACATCTGTCTGATAGTAATTTCCCTTGCATCATATTTCTGAAGCTTCCCTATGAGAATGTCATGCAAAACTGTCAAAAGCTTTACTAAAACCCAAGAACATGACACTTATTCCTTCTTTCCTGTTCACACAGTCTGTCTTGAAAGGAAACTGGACAGATTTGATATTTGCTCTTGACTTAACACAGTGGCTGCTGTTACCTTCCCTGCTGCTGTCCCAGCACAAACAATTTTTAATAAGTGTTCCAGATTTTTTGTCCATTGAGCCAATTCACAGATAAAAGTATGGTTTATGCATAGTATACCAGAAGCTTGTAGTGATGCCTTTTTGCTTGGTAAAATTCTATCAGTGAGAATTCAGATTTGTGAAAGAAAGCTGCTCAAAGGCAAGCTTTTGTTTTAATGAAAGAAAATACTAAATTTGAATCTGGGGTAAGTCCTAAAAACCTTTTGTAAGCAATAGTGTCTTTGGTAAGAGTCTGGTGGGGAAGAAAAGGTAATTTCCTTTAGAAAGAGGTATGTGACTTAACACTAGTGAAACCAAGACCTAGGACTGTTATTACAAACAACTTTGGCAACACATGAGCCTGAATCAATTATTACCTGATGCAAGTTCAATCTTATAATGTATACAAACAAAAAAAACAACCCACATTTTAGTAAATAATTTAAAGCTGATGATATGCTTGGGCCTTTTAAATGCTGCCAATAGAGTAAAGGTCTTGTGGATTTTATTTTCTTCTGGTGCTTTGCTTTTCATTGAAAAGTACTGACTAGAAATGCCAACTAGTTGCAGAATTTTGTGGCAGCATACCTAGGTAATAAAAATTAGAGTATTTTAAAATTCCTTTTTTTTCATCAAGTTTGAAACACACTATTGCCCTCTTACAGTTTGAGTTGATCCTAAATATACATTTATGTAAAATGCATCACACAGTCCATGCAAGACTTATAAAATGCTTGACAAGAAAGAGTTACTATATTTGTTTAGCACAGAAAAGAGAGGCTGGAGGAAGAAGTTTATGTAGCTTCTAAGAATCAAAAAGTTACAAAAAAGGCAGTAATTTTTCAATTTTGAGAAAAGATGTTTTAGATCAAGTACTTATTATTAATATGGATATTTAAGAAACAGAAAAAAAGCTACCTGTGGAGGCTGTGAAATGCCCTTAACAGCAACATTTCAATTATAGGTTAGGCAAATATCTTGCATGGACAGCATAATTATATTTGACTTTATACCAAGTTCTGGGGCATAAATGGGATGACTTCTTAGGGTTCTTTGAGGTCTTTTATTGTTTTTATAAATATCAAGGTGGTCACATCTGAATATTTTTGAAAAAAATATAGTGACAAAGTATAATATATAACAATATAAAATGACCTTCGCAATCTCAAATGGATTAATATTTTTTACATCAGTCTGAACAATCAATATTGCTTTGTCCCTGTCTATTATTTCACACCATCATTTAGGCTTCTAAAAGCTGTGATTAAACACATTCTTCCCACAAATAGATCTTGAAGTAATTGGCTGTCTTTGATAGAGTTTGTCTAACCAAAACCGCATGATTTCAACTGCTCAGGGACACATCATTGCATCTGGGATGAGGGGAACGGATCGTGTGTTTCACCCAAGCAAATGAATGTGATGCATTATTATCTCTTGTTTGCATGGCACCAACAATGACCCAGGTGCTATGGAGGCAGGCAATAAATGAAAGGGTAATGAGCTCCAGACATAAATGGTGCTGCTCTGCACAGTCATGGATCCAGGCATAAGAAGGGAATGAGCTGAAAGAAAAGCAATGAGCGGCTTTTAGCCTGAAGACTCAGCAATTATTGTGTGGAGCCCCTTAATGTGCCAGGGTGCAGGATGGCGTTGCAGGGCTGATCCTTGGGATCATTACGGATGTGATGACATTTCTGCAAAACTGAGCTTGTCTCCTCTGGAAGCAGTAATTATACCCCCTGAAGGTGGGCCAAAATGTACCCAAGGAGAGAATTTGCAGAATCGTGCACGCGGTGTATGTGTGAATAGGCTTGTTTTGGATGGAGCAACCATGTCTCTAATAGCCAGCAATTGCAAAGAGATTATGAAAACTGAACCTTGTTTTTGACTGCCAAAACAGTGTTCAGCTGTATGTTGTATAAAATATTAGGGAAAAAAATGCGAAATTGTTGTCAGTTGTAATTTCAGAAACTTTGCAATTGACAGTAGCTGCTTTAAAAGAAAAAAAAAATCCTCATTAATGAACTCTGCAGTGAAAACTCATCTGCATGTAAAGCATAATTTTAAGAAGAATTAACATTTCTCATATAAAAAGAGGATTCTAGTGGCTTTAACAAGCAATATCGTTGGTTTATCCTTGTATCTAGGGGAATGTGAAAAAAAGTTCTATAGTTTTAGTCTGTGAAACTTAGTTACTGCAACACTCATGAGCCTCTGTTCTGTAAAGGTCATAAAATGAAAGTTGGCAGGGTCAGTCCAGTAGGTCCTTCAGTCGGAGGCAGGACATACCCTCTACTCTCCAGCGAAATAAACAACCCTGCAAGTATTTGCTCTCATTGCAGAAACAGCAAGCATTTATTATTTCTGCAAAGTCCCTTCCTTTTATTTATTTATTTTTTTTAAAAAAAATTCTCATTCTGGGGAAAAAAATGGGAGTATGACCCTTGTATTTGTTTCTAATTAAAATGCCAGTTATTTGTGATTTACATCTACGATGTGCTATTGGCATAGGAATGAGGATGTGTAAAATACATAGGAAAGATGTGTAAAAGTATCACACGAGCTTGTGTTTGAAGCAATCAAAACTGAAAAATAGGAAAGAGGGCAGGACAGGAAAGAAACTTCAATTTGTGTTATTCCTACTTTTAATCTGTTATTTTCAAATGCAGCTGTGTCAATCAGAAATGAGGCCGAAGACTGTGTGGAAAATATAGGCACTGAAAAGCATAAAAAATTCCTAATAAATACCTCAAAATCAAGCCTGTAACTTGTAGGACCTTTAAGAAACTTTCTGTGCTTTCTAATGGAGTTTTTTTTAGGGCATTTATTTTCAGCTCTTCTCTGTACTTATGAGGCTTTTTCCTATTACCTGTAAATCAAAAGTTGACCTACTACCAAAATCACTGATTCTACCATACAAAAGTTTGTTCAGTTATGAAATACTGAATGTTGCAAAATTCCAAGTGGGCAATATTAGCTTGAAATCAATAGGATGTAAAGGCAGGGATGCCAAAGCAGGAGGAGGGAACTGAAGGAAGAGAAAAAAGAAAGTAACAAATTCTGAGATGAAAGGTGCAATTTGCCCCCTCTGTGTTTTACCTTGGCCACAAGAAACAGATACCTCCTACCTAAAAGCCAGCACAAAGCTCTTAAACCTTTTGTTTAAGCACTGCGTCAACCTCGTGTCCCTGGTTCCTCCGTTTAGGGGTGAGCAGAGCTTTCAGGTGTTTCTTTTCTTGGCCGCAGTGTGACACTCTGCATGTGGCCTCTTCAGTTCTCCTTGTCTTTGAGCACAGCCCTCACCTCCTCCCTTTGCTGTGTCCTTTTCCTGAGAGTCTTGGGGCTTGTGCCAGAGTGCATCCTGTACCAAAGGAGGAGTGACTGTTTTGGGGACACCGGCACTGCGTTGGAAGCATTGAGGACACGCTGTGCTTGTAGGATAGAAGAGGTGAAATACTGGAGCAGGCTGGTGACAGCAAGACAAGTCACCCTG
Source organism: Regulus satrapa (assembly GCA_013396955.1). NCBI lineage: Eukaryota > Metazoa > Chordata > Aves > Passeriformes > Regulidae > Regulus > Regulus satrapa. The sequence goes on from VWZN01018494.1 coordinate 490,352, forward strand.
CTGTGTTGTTGTAGTAGGAATCAAGGGATTAGGTTTTCTGGGAAACTTCAAAAGAATGACAGCCCGGTTTTCTTCTATTCTAGATGCTGCTGTGTGCCTCTAAACTGGAGAAATCAGCTTCTTGTCGTGAAATGCCAAGGTTTCCTGTGAAGAGCATCCTGACTCAGTTTCAGAAACTTTCTCTGACCCTGTGACAGGCTCAGGTAATGCCACCAGCCCCTATGATCTACCCAGAGGAGGGAAAGGGTGAGTAATTAAGAGGCAGCACTACTGATACAAACACCTGTCTTGCAAGGTATCAAACCCAAAGTTCTGTGAAGCACTGCATAAAGTATCTGACATGAGATGTTGCAGAGATTCCAGGCTCCTGCAGATTGCTGGTTTGATGGGCAATAATTGTGATTTTGAAGCAGTGATAGTGCAAGCCACAGCAGGCTGCAGTGTTCATAAACTGCCATGCTCTTTGGATCACTGAGATACAAAACGGTTTCTGTCTTACAGAAGTTGATTTCAGTAACATAATCGTGTTTTGTTTTATAATGTCCTGCTGGGAAACAACTGTACCCCTTGAGGGGTGCAGTTAAAATAGCTCAAGGCCTGCTGTGATGGTGCCAAAAAAATACCACTCTTTGTACATATGATTCACGTGTTGTCTTTCCCACAGGGTGGAGCAAGATTTTTTAAAAAATCAGTAGTTTTACCAGATAAATTATCTGTCTGCTCAGGAAGTCTACCTGTCTAAATAGGCTTTTAAGAGACAAGGAAATAGTGGTCATGCTTTTCATCTTTAGTGATGTTACCAGAATAATCTAAAAAAAAAAAAAAGGATTTCATAAGACAGCTTGAGGTCATGAAGTACAGACATAGTGGGTGATAAATATGTGTATATAAATAAGTTACTTCTCTGATTATTTAAAGCAGTAAACGTTACTGAGGCCATATCCTCAGCTGGTGAAAATTAGGTTGGCGTAATTTGTTTGTTGGTTTGTTGGTTTACTTTGACTATCATCATCAGATTTAGTGGTTGGAGCTTTTAGTCAAAGCGGGACGAGAAGAAGAAAACTAATGTGGACTCTTTGTTCTTTAGCTGTGGACCAGTTGCTATAATAGGGTTGTTTTTTTGGTAAATAACTGATGTGCTAGGTTTTAATAGGCATACCTAAAAAAAACCCCAACCAAAACAAACCCAAAGAAAGCAACATGGAAAGGATTATGGTGGTCTCCTCTCCTGGTTGACAAGCAAGTATAATTCCATAAGAAACACGATTTAGAAGTTCTCAGGTTGATTTTGGACAGTGCAGAGACACTGATGTGAGGATGAGGGCTCTGCTGTAGCTGGGATTTTGGTGCCCCAGGAGGTGTTTCTGTCAGTGGGGGCAGGGAGGCCTGTCCAGGTAGGGCTGCTGCCTTCACTCTTTAGCCTCAGACATGAATATTGTCTCTAGTAGCCCCCTGCCCATTTCTAATGTGAGGAAAAGGCCATATATAAAGTAATGATGCTCCTATTTAAAAAAAAAAAAAAATCTGACTTGGATGGAAGTAGGAATATGGAGAAAGTTCTGCTTTTCCATTTGCTCTGCCTGTGTGCAGACTTTCACAGTTACTTTACTACAAAATTATTGGGGTTTATTTCATTCTCACTTCATTTTAAAATGTTGTTGGTGTTTGCATATACTGTGGATTCTCTCCTATGGCATTAATGGACATAGAAATATAATAGACAATTTTGTGTTGCAGAAGCTTAAATAAGTTGCTACTCTTCTTAAAATTTTGTTTTATTCAAGTCAATGAAAGACAGGAATTTTACATTAAAATCTTTCTGTTACAAGATTTGAAGGCTGAGGCAGGTTTATTTGAGGCTTTTGAGAACTGGAAATATGTGTGGGGGTGGTACTCCTGTCTTGAACTTAACAATTTATGAAAAGAAGACAACTTTCTGCTTGCAACCTTTTAAGATGGGGCTTTCTGTCCATGAGTTTCTATATAAAAGTCTAACATCCATCTTGTCTCCATCTGTGGAGTCTCTGAACTAGGTACAAATGTTGTTTCAACCAATAACATAATAATTCCATTATGATATTTGCTTAAAAAACTTGATAAAAATAATGGGAAAGTAATTTGTGCACAGAGCTTATCACGTATGTCTTCTCAGGCATTGTGAAGTGTAATGTAGTAGGAGGTTAAACTTGCTTGTGGTGCACTGAATCAATATTTTTGTCCTAACTATTTAGTGTCAATAAATCTTTTCATATGCCTTATATATGAGAACCTCATTTTTTAAAAGTCAATAAGCAAATATCTATATACACACTTTACAAACTTTTTCATGAACATAAAATTCTTATTCTTCCACTGCTTTTAACAAGAAAGGGCTTGAGTGAATTCTACAGTGATTAACTAAATGCAGAAGTGATGTAATTAACATCATGCTGGTGCAACTTCTAACAGAATCCTATAATGCATGTGGTGCTTAGGGATTCTGATCACTGGGTTCCTTCTAACTTTGTCTCATTTCTGTGGGTCATAGCACTTTTCTTTCATGCATAAATGTCAGGTTTGATGAAGCAGAAAGAAGTAACCAATAATGAGTAACCAGGTAAAGCGATAATATTTCATGGTAAATTCTTGTTTTTATTTGCTCTTCTGCTGGAGCACCATCCCTTGGTTCTGCTTGGAAGTTACACCAATATTCATTAATTTCCTTACACCAGTGCAGGGTTTTAAATTAAGGTCTAGGAAGGGATGATAAGAATCTGCAAGTAAGTGGTGTTGCTTCTTGGCCAGAAGTCAAAAATCAGAGATTTTGTATATATTTTTTTATGGCAAGCTCGAAGAGACAGATAATGGTAGTAGTAAAGTTTTTAGATCACCTTTGATGTCTTTGTTAGGCCTATACAAAGTAGAGAATTTTCTGTTTTGTGAAGTAATTTATGTGACAGCTATAGTAATACTTGAACTTATTCAACAAAGACAAAATCTTGAAAAAAGGGAAAAAGGGACCTTCAAGGAAAGAGGCATGGCTCTTTGTATGAAAGCTTCTTCCAAGACAGAGATCAAGGAGAAGAGAAAACCTCTGATCCTTAGGTGACAGCTGGGAAGAAGAGCCATGATGAGCACTGTTGGTGGGATGCTCGCTATCAGCTGCCAGGGTTAAGGCCTGGGTGCAGCTGATGGTAAGGAGGGGACAGGGTAAGCCAAGACACCTGGTGGTGGTGAGAGGGGCTGAAGTGACTGAGCTGGGAAAGGACTACAGTAGGGTACAAATCAGTCACGTTCTTTAAATCAAATTTTGTCTCTCTTTCTCTCAATAATAGAGAACAAAGGCCTTAGGGACAGAGATTTTTTTAGGTTTCTTTGTACCTGCTAGGTAAATTCTTGTACCTGCTAGGTAAAGGACATGAAAATGCAGAGTTTTTGCAAGGCCCACACTGGCCTGTTTTATTGCTTCTTAGTGTTTTAGTTTACTGGGAGCTAAGTTTTACCTGGTAAACTGATTTTACTGACTTGGTGCTGGAGCTTTTAGTGATGGAGATGGAATCTCATAAAGTTTTTTTTGATTCACATTTAACCTAAGAGTCAGTCTCCCTATAACAACTACTTTAATTTGCACAAGGAATATTGGAATGAGAAACTTTGAATTTATTTTGCAGTGTTTCTATACTTCATTTCAAACATGAATTCCAGCAGAATTTGCATCTTGATTATCTGGGAGTTATCTATATATCTAGTTGTTTGTTTTGGTTTTTTAAGATTTGGAGTTTATATAAATTACTTATGTTTAACATGTCTTGTTTAATTTTGTCTTAGCAACTCTTCTGGTGTTATTTTTTTTTCTTTGTTGAAAATTACGATAAAAGATGAGGGAACACTCATCTTTCGAGCTGATGAAATAATTGTATGAATGTGATAGATTTGCTAATCAATTTCAGTTGAAGAATATATCATTAGACAATGTGTCAAATTAATTCAAAAGCTTGACAACATCTTTTTGCACAAACAACTGATTATAAATGGGCAGCTGTTATCTGGCATAGAGGCATGGATCCATATCTTGCAGAACAGCAAATCCACGTTTTAATGAAAGGATTATTTCCTAAATGCAGCAGGTCTTGGTCTTTATGACATTTTATTACCCCACACTTTTCAAATAATTTAGTTTGAGTCAGTAAATATTGTTTATTATTTTTAGTCATTCACAACATGTGTGACTCTGTGTTCTCATGGAGGCAGTAATGCATTCATCATAAATGATACCGAGTTTTGAGCATATTTTAACAGAAATAACCACAGTATACAGTCATTTTAAAACACATTTGCAAAATACTCTTTTGCAACTAAAATGAAATGCTAATGCTGAATATAGACCCAGTATTTCAGATATGACAGATTCCACTTTTCCTTCTCAGTTTCTAACATTATTGTTACGAGTTGTCATGTGTAGCTGAGTGCTCGGTGATTCTGAATCCTTGTGATGATGCATTCAATTTCTGCAATGAGCACTTAGAGAAGTTGAGTAACACAGAGTTGACTGTTGGTTTCTTGATTCCTTTTATGCTCTTCAAATACTGGAAGGGAGCAGAAGCTCATTAAACTTAGGGGTCTCTCAGTAGATGTGGAGCAGGGTGAGTTTAAAATTTGGAGGAGGGGAATGCATGTTCAGAGTGAGTGAGCAAGACACAGAGGCTTCACTTTCTGTGAGAAACACTTGGAGAGGAGGGAGAAGGGAGGGTTTTCCCCTACTGATCCACAATTTAATTGGCTGCTGTAGGCCTAATCATATCCTTGTGTCTTGGGTACTTGCTACCAGCAGTTAGGAAGTTTTATTTCATTTTCTAAGGCAGGCAGGGACGATTTAGCATGAGGCTTACCTCCCTGGAGCTGGTCACAGTTTTACCTCTTGGAATGGCTTAGCTCATATTCTAGGTTTACTCTAGGGGCCTTTTGGGGTCAGGTGAGTGCATCTCTACTGCTGCTGAGCACAAACTGCACTTTACAAATCTAGGTTCTGATAACCAAACTTAGATTACAGTAACACACATTTACAGTACACGACGGTTGTAGCAGGGCCAGCGTGTTTCTGGCAGTCTCAACACAGTGCCAAAGTAATGTCTTGCTTCTGTGCACATGAAGTAGTTTGATGGGTCTTTTGGTGTCCTCTCTTTCCATATTTTTTTTCTGATGTTACTGATCTGACAATAAGAAGAAGTTTATCTGCTAAATAATACCTGGGATTAACAAAACTATTCCTACCTTCCATTCTTATAAGTACAAAGACAGATTCAGTTTGTGTATATCTGTTTCTTCTTTGAAATGAATTTGTATTTTAAAGGAGTTGCACATTTGGAATTAATTTAAATAACTGGTGGACATTGCTGCTGGCTCTGCCAAAGACAGGAACAAGCATATTTCTCTGGCTGCTTAAATAAAGACAAGTATAGGTCTAGAAGTTCTTAATAGGGCAGTTTTGGAAGCTTGCCTCCTGTCTCTATTCCCCAAAAGTTTTATTTTGATTTTAGTATTCATAACCAGCCATTGATTTTTCCAACCTAATTTCCTCCCTGATGTATTTAATATCAAGCCAGATCTGCCATCTATCTACAAATCATCCTGGCTTTACAAGCCAGCTCTGCCATCCATCTACAAATCATAATAGCTTTAGTCAGGAAATTAGAAGTAGGCTTAATTTTTTCTGAAAGTAAAGGATTCTTAAGTCACGTAGTTCAGCCTGCTCTCATGACTCAGCTTGTGTTTCTATTTGCAGTTGCAGTTCCTGGCTCATGGACTTCCTCAAGTTATAACATGCAGCATATTGTAGCTGATTCAAATTCTGGCAATCAGAATGGTTGGTTGCATTTATTCCTTTTAAAGAAAGAGTCTTCCTTTTTGGGTATAAAGTCTAGAAATATGCACTTTAATGACAAGACAGAGTCAAAATCAATTTCATTAGAAGAAGGAAATGTATAGTATAACAACAGTTATAACAGTAACAGTACCTCTTTAATAAAGAACAGGAAGCTATTTAAAATTAATTACTGATAATTAATGACTCTAATTAGGTCCTGAATTTCCTTGATATGATAAACTCTATAATCAAAACCTTGTTCTTCATTAAAGTCCTCTCAGAATATATTACCAGAAGTAAAACTGAAGTTATAGGAAGAAAAAAAAAAAGAAGTTCAATGATCTTAATTTCTCACAGATTTTGAAGAGGATTCAAAAGCATAATGATTGTTCCATTCAGCATATGCCAAAGACATGGCTCCCAGTGTGTTCCAGCCATAGAGGGATTTCCCATCACCTTTGTCTTTGCTGCTGAGAGCAGAAATTTATGAAAATCAACATTTGGGAATTCACATGGGCTCACTGTGCCCTAGAATTCAACAGAGAATTTCAGATGCTCTGTTGATATTGATTACTGTCTAAGATCATCCTATAATTATGTTGTTGCTATTATATATTAAGCTTATAATAGTTAATATAGAATATTCATCAGCATAATATATGCAATCTCATGTACTCATGCTTTGGTTTCATATGACAGTATATTTTTATGCTACTTTGGGGGTGGAAAGACCAGAGAACTACATTTAGAAGAGGTAGGTATGCACCCAGATGGATTTTCTAAAGTTTCTGAAAAACAGCCAAGTCTTACCTTTGAACTGTGAAAAATTTTCTAGACTTGAAACTCATGTTGGGGCTATCTTCATAAGTTTTAAATCACGTAGGGCAGTATTCCCTAATGGACAGATTCTGTTTATGTGTTTCTGATGTTATTTTCTGGCAAAGGCACTTTCCCCCACAAATAGCTCATCTGTGCCCTGCTCAGGAGGGTGCCCTGCAGTGTTCACCCATTGAAACTCCCAAGCACAGAGCTGTACATTGTCAAAGAGAATTACCTTGGTTGGTCCTCTGCACATAGATTAAAAAATAGGAGATTAAACTGTAGAATCCTTAGCTTTGGAAAAAAATCCACCCTCTAAATAAAACATCACTAAGTTCTCCAAGTCTGAAAAACTGTGAGATATTAAGGGTCAAGAAATGTACCACCTGAAAACAGCTAAGAATTACTGAGCAATGGGTCTGTGCACCTGGAGTACCTGAGCATCAATACCAGCTTTACCAGGTCATGTCTGTCTGTGGTGCAAATCAACTGCAGGAGGCAGCTTTTTTTTTTTTTTTTTTTTGGTGTTTTGGGGGGGGGG
>VWZN01018494.1:497590-510401 GCA_013396955.1 Regulus satrapa
TGGGGGGGCAGTTGTCCTTCCAGTATTTTTCCTGAAATATATTATTTTTTTGAAAGATACTATATTTTTTTCCTCCAGATATTATTCTTGCCATTCCGTTTATGAGATCACTGCATACTTTTGCTTGTACTTATTGCTTGTGTGTATCACTTTTATAGTCCTTACAAGCTAATGATGTCCTATAGAGATATTTACAAAGATGACTCAGTTTGGTTGTGTTTTGAACAGATTTCTTGTAATGTATCACTTATAGTGAAAGGTGAATTCATCTAGTAGAAAAGGAAAGCTGATGCTCGACAAAATGTGCTTTGCTGCCAAACTCTTCATGCATATGGACTGGCTCTCTGTTTTGACAGTGTGTGAAGGGAATACCAGATGTCAACTAATCAATGTATACAGCACTCCAAAAATATTTATTTACCAATATTTTTTTTTTCCTGTGAGCTGCTGGAATGAGCTGTTCAACAGCTCCATTTAGTTACTGCTGGGGCTGTATCCTGAACTGAAAGGGAGGACATCCCAATGGAAAGAAGTCTTGTGTCTCTTCTCCATGGGAACATTAAGTCTTGGGGAATTAGATAAGGGTGTTGAAAAAGCACCAAGTGAAAGTTTAAAATGCTGTTATAAATCACTACATAAAAAGTCAGTCATGTACAACGCCTCAGGATTTATAGATCAGAAGTATAAATTTCAAGCAAGTTAAAATTTTTCTATATAGGTAACAGAGCAGCGGACTTCAAATCAGTTGGCTCTACACCAAAAAGTTTGAAGATTTTAAATATTTATCAAGATGTACCTTTTAACCTTCACTACCACTGCAAAGCAGACTAAACTCTGTCCAAATCATTAAATTAATCCTTAGTGGCCTCTTCAAAATCAAAATTTCATTTCTTTAGCATGCAAATGATACTATTAATGCTTGGAAATATACAGTACAAAAAATTCCTCATCCACCTGTCTATTTTGGTCTGGTCTGAAACCTGCAGCATTATTAAACTATAGACACATGATATAAAAGGTATTTTTAAATTAATTATTGCATCTTATTAATTAGGTGGCAACAACTAGCCTTATTTGAAGGATAAAAAGATTAGTCTTTCTATCTGCTTTCTGCTGCTGAAAAGCATATGAGAAGAGTGCAAACTGAATGATGTAAGAGGAAAAAGCATATGGCTATGAAAGATTTTACTATCACTTTGATTGTGCAGGAAATTTTGGCATTGCCTCTTTTAACACAGTTCAGGAGGGACAGCTTTAGAACAGGGCTGCTGAGTGCTTCCCGTGCTTAGAGGACTCGGTGCCAGGGGAGCCCTGGGCATCACCCGGCTCAAGTGCCCTGGTTCACCTCCTGAACTTCCTTGGGTTCTCAGGAGCAGCTGCTTGGTGAGAAGGACTTGTAGGTTCCCCATGACAATACTTGGTGCCCATAGCTGTGCAATACTTAGTTTAACATTTAAATCTGTTAATACTTTGTAATGTATTGATTTTTGAGAACAATATAGTTTTTTCTGTCACAAAAGTTATTCACAATTCTGTGGTAGCCTAGAGCACAGTGAGCTGGGAAGGAGCAGAGAGGGGATGATTGGACAGGCAATGTTCTCCAGCCTATTTCCTGCTCCTCATAGACCCCAAGTATGAGGTCACAGCTGAAGTAATTGTGAGAATGTTTGTGGTGGTTCTCTGCTTTCTGTGCTGAGGTGACCTCAACACCAGAAATAATTTTTTACTAAGTAGTTACTTGCATAAAATATTTTTGAGTAAGTTTTGAAGTGTCATGGATGGAAAGGATTTTGATTATTGTTTTACCACATAAATCATTTATGAAGACCTGAGAAAAATTGTTCTTCGTTCTGTTCCTTAAGAAAGTGTTCCTAAATAAAAGCTAATTACATTGGTTTTGGTCTCAAATATGCACACACAGGTAAGCTCACTATTGTTTGGTAAGCATATCTGTCAATGAATATACAGGTCTGAGAAGGATGTAGATATCAGAGCTGAGCAATCTAAACAGTAAAAACATCTTTCTGCTGAAAAGTAGGCATTTCTTGTTAATGGAAAGTATTGAAATTGCATTGCTGAGTTATTGACAAAATAAGAAAAGCCAACATACATTTGGTCACATTGTCTTTTTAAAATAACTTTCTTTTACTCATATCCACAGATCAATGAAAGATACAGAAAAAGATAACAGCCACTGTACTCACAGCAGGTAGGTTCCTTCAAGCTCATCCCTTCCACAAAGCAAGAAAGCAACGTTTTTTAGCATTTTTTATACCTATGACATAATCTTTAAAATGTAGTAGCGTGTTAGCAAGTCATGCTGTATATTAATAAAAAACTGAAAATGTTACAATATTTGGGTATGAGGAAAAAAAGACTAATTTAGTTCAAAGATTTACATGAAAAAATCCTCTTGTTGATGTCCGATCCCAGATTTTAACTTAGTAATGGGATTCCATCCAAAATCTGAGCTTGTCTCTATTCCTGGATCTTGGGGATCAAAGAGGCACACTCTCATGTCGGAGGTCTGGGAGTTATGGTTTTTGCCCTGAAAGATCACACTGACTGCTCAGTTTTTGGTAGTTTTTTTTGTTTTGTTTTTGTTTTCTGAGGATGTAATGCTCTTTGACAAGTTTCACAACTCTTTGAACAATCACTCCAAGCTCTTTAGACTCCCACTGAGCTGATCAGTGACAGCAGAAGCTGAACCGCTGCTGTGGGAGAAGACTGTGTGCCCTATGACCACTTCCATCCCTGGCCTTGTGCTGATGAGTCTTTACTTTTGGATAATTTTGAGACTGTTAATTCATACCAACTTGCATTAGGAAATATCTAAGTAAGGAAGAGCACCAGGTTTCTGTGTGGGTAAAAATCCACTCTGAGGTGGAGAAATGCACTCAGAACACTGCTGCTCTGCTGTGGGTTGGGTAGCTACAGAGCAGAATGGAGAGTGTGTAGGTTGCATATAATGCCACAGAGGGCATGGTGAGATGGACCATGGGTGACCTGAGGTTCCAGGAAAAACTGCTGAGCTTTTCCATCATGCTGTTCTCCTCTTCTGCTCTGGGGGCAAAGCTTTCTGTAGAAGGAATTTAAGAAGATCCAAGGAAAGCAAAGGAAAGGAATTATCTTTGATACCATGTGGCTCCCAACAAATAATTTCTCTTGAAGCTACAACTTTTTTGGAAAGACCTAGTTTTGGGAATGTTAAAGCTATAAGCAGAGAAGCATCTGAATTTGTCTACATTTTTTTCTTTAGTTAGTATGGAGATAAAGCATATTACTCCATGACTAAATTTAAAACTCTGAACTGGTTTGATAAAACCCATTTATAAATTTCAACAATATTCCTATACTTGATTGGCAAATACTAAATTCAAATTAGTTTGAAAAGAATGTCAGCATTCTTTTTGTGGAAATCAATGGAATCAAGGTTCTCTTTTAACTGCAGTTTTCTCTGTCTGCAGAGACATTTAAAAATTTCTAGAAGGAAAAACATGACGGTAATTTATAAAAAAAGGAATGGACAAAAATTTATCGATGAGAATTTTCATCATTAAGGACAATTTTTCATAGTCAAGGTCTTATTCTAAAACACAGCAAAGCCAACAGTATATTGAATCATGGGGCAACCACCATATGTCCCTGAGTTTCATACCCTTTATATATCTAGAATAATCATCCTCCCACCTACTGCCTAACAGTTTGCCAGAGATGCTGTGCTTTATGTAAATATAGTACTTTGTATTGTACTTTATTTTTAATGTAAATAATGTAACTTAGCGTTTGTTCGTACATAGAGAGAGTCGGATTGACATTTTATAGCCTGGATAAATAGCTCATACTAATGACCCTAGCAAAGACAGCATCTGCTCTCCGTGTGAATAACTTCAGTACAGCTTGGCCATTTTTCTAACACTTGTACTGTTAGCATGGAATATGTCAGAGTACCAGGAGCTCTCATATTAGTGTTTTTTGAAAGACCTTATTAGGAATATTAATTCATGCTAGCCTGTGGCACCATAAGAAGTGTTTCTGTAACGTCCCCTTGAAGGGATAAATGAGAACTCGAAGAGATTTTACAAAGATCAAGTTGGTGAAGCCTCTAGGTCTGTGGTATCTAGTATTATTGTGCTTTATGGATAAGGAAACATCTGGAGACACATGGAAAAGTTCTGTTCTGCCAGCAGGCAAGAGTGAGACCTGTGTGATTTGCCCAGAGTGTCACAGGAATCTCTGGCAAAGCTGGGAAGAGAAACTAAATCTGTTCCAGTTACCAGGGGAGAGGATGACTAAGGTAATTTGTCCCAGTCCACAGCTGTTTGTGGATGTGTGAAGGTTCCTCTTTTGCTGAGTTTGCATTGAAGGGAAGTTAAGGGCATTTTGATTTCCTCTGTTTTACCACAAAGGGGTAATTGGCAGTCAGGAATGAAAACTTGTAGATTTTTTTTCGGCTGAGCTTATACCTGTCACCATCCATGTATATCTACTAGTACTGTAAGTCAGTCTGTAAGCTACCTAAGGAATTTTGGGTTTGATCTCTGTGTTATTGAGGGGATCAGTGACTTTTGGGCTCAGAATCCACAGGTTATTTTTTAAGATTATTTTTCAGGGAAACAAAATGGGATTTGTGCATTGTTTCATCATTAGTGAAGTTGTTTGCATATTTATCTGAAGCTGAAAGTTTTAGTAATATATGTCAGTTAGTGCTTATATGTTAATTCCAGAGGTGTGGGAATACTAAATTGGCTTATCCACAAATGTAAAAGGATGAGACAGTATAATGGGCACTCATTGCGACAACAGCAAGTGAGTCTTACGAATTAAGATTTCAGTTTGAAAATATTTAGAAATTAAATAGATGTTGTCTTTTATTTATCCCTGAAAATAACCATCACAGGCATCGCAATGATTAGTGTTTTCTTAAGGAAAATAATAATTACTTAAAGGAGCCTGTTGATTCCTTACTAGACCTTCCAATCATTCTTTGTAGTTTACACAGTCTATTACTCTAGAGGGTGAAATCTAGAAGTCTGCACTCAGTCTTTATGCAATTTCAATTGAAATCAAATCCCCAGCAGCTTCAGTAGGACTTTTACCTAAACCAATTTCTGAATAAGCACTTCAGAATCTGGACCCTAGTGGAAATATGTAATCTGAATTTAAAAAGAATTGCTCTGAGTATACAGAAAGCTATAACGTTCAGCAGCCGAAGAAGAGAATTCACAGCATCCTAGGATTTAAATTATTAATTCCTATGAATTTGTTATCCTCTACTTTCCCTCAAAACTTTTTACTGCAAAGGAAATTATACTTGTTGGTGTCAGGTTTCTGCCAGTGACACTTGCAGTGCTCTTCCTCAGCAGGAGAGTCTGGTTACTCTTTGCTAACCAGTGCCCTACTTATGCCACATGAGCCCAGCAAACCCCAGGTCAGCTATTACTGCCTGTGGCATCATCCAGGAGTAAGGCCTCATGCTTTATGAGTTAACCAGGTGCACCTCATTTGAAGCATTTGAACTTTAAATAACCTACTTGGATAGAAAAAATTATAATAAATATTATTGGACCATATGATAATGCTTTTCTTTTTGTTGTTGCCTGCAATATTTAATGTCTATTTAGAGGTAGTATTCAATATTTGATCTTATCTAAGACTAAACAAGAAGGAAATTGTGCAATATGCTCATTTTGTCAGCCTTCTTTGACCTTCTGTGTCTTCCATGTTTTCAAGAAGCAGTGATTTTGTTAGAAGAATATTCCTTTGTGTGAATGCTTTTTTCCACAGTCTAAAATGAGAGCAGATTAATATGGAATTTCCTGGCTTTTTTGAGTTTCTTTGGCTGTGAGAGTGCTCAGTATGGGCCATACAGCCCTTGTCCAGCTAGGTGACAGACCTATGTATGGGTGACACATTTATATAGAGCCCTATCTGGGTCACCACATTACTGGTTTGATCAATTGATGATAGCCAGAGAATATCTTTCCTTTCTTTGCTGCCCTATGGGAGCATGTTCTCTCTCAGGGTAGTTGCCTCACGAATGTCCAGCCTTTTCCAAAATTAAGGGAAGAGAAATGCTCTAAGACAAATCAAGTTAGCAAATATCTCTGTTTGGTTGATATGGTAAGTTGATTTCACTCTCTCTAAGTCTCTAGATATATCAGTGTTGGAACAAGGGAGTAATTCAGAGTATATTATGTAAATAACAAAAAAAAAAATCAAGGAAAATTTTATTTAATCAAACATTGTGGAAGAAACAGTACTGCATGTGGTAATGCTCTCATTTTTCTTTGCGTGCAGTTTGTTTGCATTTCATGTGACTTGGAATACTGAATTCTGTACTCATATGAGCTGGACTGGATGATAAAGTACAGCAGTGAATACTATTGGTATTTGGAAAAACAGGATACATCTATTTTGGTTAGGTAAAAGTGTGACTTGATGTATTTGTTTCCCACTTCTGTAAGTGTAATTCACCACATTTTGTTTTCAACAGAATTCTCACAAATTCCAAATCTCAGGTCTTAAGGATGTTGGTTTTATGGATTCAGATTTTTTGGTTTAGAGAAATAAGTCTTTCAAAAACAAGAACCTAGTGGAATAATAGATGGAAAAATGGACACAACAGTAGGATGAGCACAGCCTGTGCATTTTTTGTTTAAGAATTTGGGTCTAAACCTGTTGCTGAAGATAACAAACTTTAAAGTGAGTGTGCTGTATTATCTAGAGAACAATATGGTGCTAACAACTTTGCTGCCAGTTTACCCTTCAGATGACAAACAAGTAAGAAAATGGAACCTGATCATTTGTGAAGTTAGTGAGAGGTCAGATACTGAGTTTGATCAGAAAATATAGGACCTTCACTCCCTGCCTGATAGTTTCTACAAAACCTCTATGTTTTGTGAAGTTTCATAGTGAGACTTAACATCTTTGAAAATGTATATGTACTAAGAGAAGCAAGAAATTTTAAACATGTGAGAAAATGGAAAGAAACACCCCAGCCCCCCTCAAATTAGAGTAGCCTCTGAGGGCCTGAGGGAAAAGGCCTTTATTTCTAGCCAAAGGCAGTTCTATCTTATGATGTTGTTACTAGTGCTTTCAATTCCCTTGGTCTTAAACAGTATCAGTATTGCAGTATCCAACCATCTCATAAACATTAGGAAGCTGTAAAGAAATAGCTGCTTTCTTCATACATTTTCTAATAAATTTAGAAGTGTTCTCCATTCCTTAGTACAAATAAAAAAGAAAGACATGTTTTCAAAAGAGTCATTTTTTTAATTAGTTGTTGAATTGAGATTCCTCTTTCCTATAGTCAGGTGAGAAAATCAGATTAGTCTATGTGGGCTTCTCTTTTGGCAGCAAAGGGAATCCTCCATAATGATCCAAGCAGTTAATGGGCAGCTTCTTGTGCCATTCCTTCTGAACGCCATCTTGTTCTGTCCTGAAGTCACTTAAGGAAACCTCTGGAGTACAGAAATGAAGCACAAGGACTGGAAATTTATGGGTCATTTTTCATGAGCTGTTTCTCTGCAGTGTGGAACAGAATCACATAATGGCCCGAAACTGCCCAAAGCCTGTCTGGTAAGCAATGTAGGTGGTACAAAATCAGAGGAGTTAGTATGCTGAGGGAGAATTTGATCCAGAATGGGAAGGTATTGCATGAATTCTTAAAATCATACTTTCCTCTTGTTTTCTATAGGTAGGCTGGGGATATTTTTAAAATCCTCCCACTGACCTGCCAAATCACAGGATGGAGTTACTCAGTGTCTTCTTTTCATTGAATGTTTTGCCACATGCAGACTTTGATCTTCTCTCTCAGTGTACTTTTGTGTTCTCCTAGGCTTACTTTCAAAGGCAGGTATTTTGCTAACATACGAAACTGCAAGGAAACTTAATCATATAAATGACAGTTCAGAGTGACGGTCTAATGTCTTTGTGTAGTGATACATTTCTTATCTCAATGTCTTGTGATGATGATAGGAATTGGGTTTTTAGCATTTTATGCCCTGCAAATTTAGGTCAAAGAAAATGAATTTGTATAGGATGTAATTATAATGGATTTTTTTTTCTCATCATTGTATGTGGATTAGAACCAAACTGAACTGTAATATCTCTTTTCTTTGCATTAGGAATAGGGGAAGGTTAAATGCGTCCAATAATTTTTTTCTCTGTGGAAATAAGCTACCACAGAGTGAATTGCAGCTGCAAATGTGTGACACCAAAAGCCCTCTCATCCTGACTCACAGCTTCAGTGTCAATAGCTATTATCTCTGGACTAGTAGTTTACAGTTAGTGTCAAAAGCACCTGACATGTTTCTGGAAGTATGAAATAGATGAACTGATAATGAAGATTACTGCTGGTCTACAAAGTTTCTTAATCTAGCTATATTAATAATTCCTTTGAATGCAGGTGATTTTGTCAGAAGGAAACTGTCTGAGTATAGATGTTTTAAGGGACATGAAAGGAGATGAGGCTGTTCAGGTGTGTAAGAGTACCAGTTTCAGAATTTTGGTTAGTTTGATTACTTTGAAAAGGTGGCAGATTGAATGAATTCTGAACTCATTAGTTGGTCTCTTTCTACTGATTTCAATAATCTTACCTAGAAATAATAAAAAATCCCTCTCCAAAACAAAACAAAAAAATCCCAGTCAAAACCTGTGTGAGCAAGAATGCATGTTTTTTTAAAGAATTAAATAGAAAGCTTTGGAATTTATTGAATAAAAAGTATGGTTGGGTATTTAATCATAGCTCTTTTATCAGGTTTCAAAATTTTGTTCATAACTTTTCTGCTGAAGGACGCAGACAAAAAATTTCTTTATTTCATGACTGGAAAAATATTAACACTGCTCATAATTTTATTTCATTGAGATTTTATTCTTATATTCTTAGGTGAATTTCAGATATCACTACTCACTTTCATTAGGCTAAAGTATTTCCTGAGTGATGCTGCAGGCCACAGTGGTTTGGTGTATTTCAGTTCCATTTCACAGGGACCTTCCTTGGGCTGTTCTACCCTGTACGCTTCAATCTTAAATGAAGATTTAAGATTTCCAGCTTTAGTAAAGGCATAGAATTTAAATGAATCCTAGAAAACATTAACTTCATATTTTTTCCCCATTAGCTTGTGCTGGATAAATAAAAGGTGCTCTGTATTCTGTATCAAGCTGAGCCTATCTCTATAATCCTGTATTTCCATCTGAGCCCACAGCAAAGGGAAGCGGCACACGCTGGGCACCGTTTTATGCTCATGGTAATCTGGCTGTGACACATTTACTTTAATCTGGCAATGATTCATGTTTGACACAGACTTGAATTAATGTTAAGAGAATTAAAAGAATAGGAAAACCTTTTATTTTTGAAATAGAGATGCAAAACAGGCAGAGAGTTGAATGCCTCTAGCCAAGACAATATATCAAAGAGTGTTCTGTGAGATAGACCCAAAGATCAGGTGCTCTTGCCCATGAGGGAGAGGAATTTGTTTGGAAAAAAAGATGTATAAAAAGCTAGAAAAATGAAACAAAAAAATGTCATTTACTCTCTTCCCTCTGGAATGGGAACTGCAGTCAAAGATGATTAAGTTTGCATGCAATGGACATAACTTGACTGAGGCATGATGAATTAATACATAGGTAATTTGTTGATATCAGAGATGTTTAGATAGTTACTCTTGGTCCCAGATCCAGCAGGCTGTAACTGGGCAGCATTCATAGGAGCGAGGAGGATTTATAGTTGTCTCCCAGATAGGGAACTCACTTTCAGATTAGTACCATATTAATTTTTCCTTTTAACTAGGTAGAACCATGAACATGATGATACTGTTTATCAGCATGTTATTGTTGTGCTCCATAAAACTGACAGAGGAAACTGGCCTGCCTGGTCATCAGGTGAATGTTTACTGAGATAAACCCTAATGACTGTTGACTTGTATTGAGACAAATATCCAAGTGAAGGTGGGGCAAATTTCCCTTGAATAAAAGCTTCTGAATTTTGTGTGTTTTGCTTAGGGGAAATATTGGTTGGTAGTATTTATGCAAGAGCTATTTTGAGGTTTCATTAGAATTTGAAGAAAAAAAATAGCAATGCTTGTCCCCCATGTTTTTACTAGCAAAAAAAGATCTACAGTTCCCAGAAGCAAATAATCATTTTAACTCTCTTGTTTCCCTATTTTCTTTACAAGGTTAAAATAATGGAGTGTGCTGGAGTCAGGTAAGCTCAGTGTTGGTTGGAGGTGAAGTCACCGGCATTGCATTTCTGCACCAGTCACAACTGATAAGTTCAAAACTACATGAGGTGAGGATATTGTACCCTTGACTTGAAATGTGAAAGTCAATGCATGTGCAATCACTTATCACTGTTAAACCTCTTCCTTGTCAAATCACATATCACTAATGAGTTTTAAACTGTAAGTTTGGCTATGTAAATGGTCAGATTTCTTCTGCATTCATGTGGTATGAACAGATAGGTGAAAATACCAATGTTATGGTGAATTCCGCATTTTAGGTTAAAAAGTGCATATAATTTTCCTTTTTAATCAAAAAGAATTGCTAGCAAATCAAAACAGAAAACACAAGCAAAGAGAAGAGGAAATATTTGAACTAGTACATGCAAAATAATTATTCAGCACTGCAGACCAGTCTTTTGCAAAGCTTTAAATAATATATGTTCAGAGATTAGAAATCCCTGCAAGGAAGTTTTTAATTTTTCCTGTATGCTTCTCTCCAATATTTTCTTTGAAGCTCACATGGCATATCTTTTAGCCTAATTCAAAATGGTGTTTTTAAATCAAAAACTGCAGCCAAGCCAATACTTTTCCTTAAACTGGTTGTTCAAAAGAGAAAAAAAAATTTAAATTTGTTGTTTAAAAACATTCTTCTTCATGTTAGCCAATGTGCCTTCCTCCCTTCCTCCCTNAGAAGTGTAGTAGTTTTGGGAAGAAACACCTGTCCATCCCATAGATCATGTTTCTAAAAGAGATCTCTGTGCTTCTTCAAGGGTTGCATTAATTGAAAATATTTTTGCTCTAAAACACGATAAAAAAATGGATCTTTTTCTTTTGGTAATGGATGGCCATACAGTGGTTAAAAATCCAGCAAGTCTTAATTGGAAAGTACTAGTAAATGGGACAAACTTTTTGTGTTACAAAATTCTTTAGCTGAATTACAGAGTATGTGAAAGAAAGTGCAGAATGATCAGGGGTTAGAAACAAAACTAGAAAAACAAAGGTATAAAGACATACTATATTAAGCCCTGCGGCAGTGCACCTTATTTATACAACAGAGAATGTCTACAGAATAAGCAACCAGCACAACAGAGGTATGACTAATAGATAGGTATGAATCAGTGGATTTGTATTCTCCTCACACATCCCTCTTCCCAAAAGCAGAGAAAATGAAAGAAACCCCCTCCTGCGCTTTCTCACACATTCATCCTTTTCAAACCTGATGCTCACAGTTATGATAGTTAAATTTTAGCTTTGGGCAGCCCAGGGCACTAATCTTTCATGACCTGTTCCAAATGAAATCATGCCCTTATGACTCATTTGCTTTCCCTGTCTAATTTTTTTTTTCTCTTCAAGGATCTTGTAGCCAAGGACTCTCTCTATCAAAATAATAATAATTTTTTAAAAAATCTAGAACCTATATCTTGTAGCTATAGATATAAACATGAAGAGGTAGAGAATAGGTTTTGATATTGTGGAATCTGTACTACTTCTAGATTGCCGTTTTCCTGCTTCAATTTAGTTGCATGGAAGGACATTTTCTTAATATCAGGTTTATAACTACCCCTGAGTGCCAATAAATCAATATCTAATTGCAGTGCAGCTAAAATCAATTGATAAATTTGTTTTTATGGTTCTTATAGGGAAGCAACTACTAAGTTGAAAGTACCATCTCTGCCATAATAAATTACCCCCAGGAAAACAAGCTTATCCCAGCTCAAGGTGGCCACAAAATCAACATTCCAGCAAGTGGCTTTGTCTCTAAAAATATCCCAGATATTTTAGCACTAACTATTCATGTAAATTCAGATCTTCCAGGAATTTAGTACTTATGGGTTACTTGGTGGTACATGTATGGATTTTAGCCTTTTACAATACCTTCTCAGAAAAAAAGAATATTTATATTTTTTTTTTTTATTCTAGAAGATATGTACCACTATAACTGGCTTGTGCCTTAAATGTGCTTTTCTGTACAGCTGAGGCTTGAGAAGGATTCCAGTGATTCATAGGCCTTGTCCTGGATCTTGTACAATAGCACATTAACCTTGATGGAATATGTTAAAGGAGCAGGGTCTTGACCTTGCAAACGTTACTGCATGTGCCAAGCTTTGCCGGCGGGACTCCCTGCATCTCCCCTGGAAAATGCCTGCAATCATATACAGGAGTATTGATTTTGCAGGGGGAATAATGGTAGGATACAAACCGTACTCTGCTACTTATCTTGCCTTTCCAATGTAATGCAAAAGCCCTGCAATCTGCTTTCAGCTGTGATTGGAGTTAGCAGACAAACACAGTGGACTTCTGTCAAGGACTGTTGGTTTTACCCAACCTCCTTGTGTTTAGCTGCTCTTGTTCACCTCTGTAATTAATGACAATGTGTTTTTCTTGTGTTTCTTATCTATGGTTGGGTAACTCCAGACACAAATGCCAGATCTGATGAACCTGAAAAGGAAAGTAGGTGGGAGCAAATTTTCTAAGAGTGTTATTCTAGTTGACAGGTCTGCCTCTTGTGACATTAATAATGCTTCACAAATGTTGATATGAATCAAGATAAAGTCAGAAGCAAACCATAGGCAAGATGGGGGGGGGGG
>VWZN01018494.1:510443-572240 GCA_013396955.1 Regulus satrapa
GGGGGGGGGGCCTTGACTGCAGTTTTAGCATTCCCAGAGCTGATTGCAGGACTGCAGCTTTCAGCTGTGAATACCTTCTTCTTTATCACAGAAGCTTGTACAACAATATAGATTCTACATCTGCCTGTATATATGAATCACATCAGGCATCCCCAGGGCCAAATCAGCAAACTTGATCGGAAATTTGATCCAAAATACAGTGGTTAAAAAACAAAACCAAAAACAACCCAGTCCTTTCATGGACTTTTGGCTCAGTCTCTGCACGTCCCTGGAATCTGACTCTCTGGCTACTTCTGTGTCTTTGGAGGCCCATTTTTCTGGAGCACTTTGGTATCAAAATACCAGCTTGGTCTTCCAGTCATTATGTAAGAAGGCACATCTTAAATTTACAGAAATAAAAATGGAGCTGGCAGCATTGCAGAGTTTATGTGCAACATAATTTGGTTATAGGCGTTATGCTGCTTCTGGAAGTAAGGACAAATATTAGTTTCTCTTGGTGCTGCAGAGCCCCTCTCTAGCTTTTGTTGATGGTGAAGTGCTCAGTCAGATTAGCAAAGAACAGGGCAATCTACAAAGTACACAGGAGAGGAATGAGACTGGAGCCAAGGTAAGTGTTTGCAGTACTGTGTTAGAGTTCCTGCCTAATAATGAGGTGCCTTTTGGAAGTGAAGGGCGTTACTTCTCCTGAATGTAGATTTCTGCTCCTAAAATATGTCTTTTAACACCTGCAGCTGCTGATTTTGCTTTTCTGAAGCTGTATGGTTAAGACAGCAAACACCAGAGGATAATATTTTGGCAGGAACTACACTGTCTGCACTTTTTCTTCCGTGGAAGATGCATGAAGGTCAAAAGATTTCAAGGGAGGTTTTGTGGACAAGAGAGCTGCATGCTCCGTAGTGGAAGGTGGATGCCACAGTAGCATTATAAGAATTGGCATTGTTTCATTTTTTTTGTGGATGTTCTTGCAAAGCCCTTGTCTTCCCCTAGTGTGTGGAGCTCTTTCCCGACAGAGAAAATTTTTTAACTCTAAGGCCATTTGTCCATCTGGAACAGTAGTCAAACTCTGCTCACTTAACCTCCTGACCAGCTTCCTTCTCTCCACTCTTTCTTTTTCTGAGTCTTGTCTTGCTTAAGCTTCTTTGCAAATGGACAGAAAGCTCTTCCTTGATTTTCTACCGTTCTTGACAGCTTTTACTCCTGGAATCTGTGCAAACTGTTTCCCGACACCCACCTCAGTCCCTTCTTTGCCTTGCTAAATGTACAGCCTCCACTAAAGTGGTAGGTATCTGTAAGCAAAGGCATGATCTTCTCAATTAACACTGAAATTTAATGTAAATTGTAGAGCAGTAATTCCCTCTTTGATGTACTTGCCTGCATCTTTTAGGTCTCTGTACCAAAGAGAGATGTTGCTCCAAATCTAAATACTAAGAATAGTAAATGCATGAAAAAATGCCCTTTAGACCTTGCACTTCCCAGGAAACCTTCATTTACTTCCATCAAGGTATAGGGAAAAGGCAATTAAATGGCTTAACATCTGCACTGTCTACTGAACTGCAGTTGCTGAGTTTAATGCAGCATTTTCACCTGGCAGTGTAAATCAGCTGTGCAGCAGGTTGAATTTCTGATTATAATAAGATAGGACAATACCCTTCCTGTAAGACATGAAGCCCTATCTCCAACAGTGTGATAAGACTGACATAGAGAAAAAAGAAAAAAAAAAAAATTAATCCCCCTGTCCTTGAGGAAAATGTAGCTCATGGAGACCTTGGAAATCTATTTGGCTATTCTGCAGTAAAGCAAGAGATCAACCCTTTACCAACTCTCTGGGCAAGATTTCTGACCAAAACAATTACAGAATGCTGCAACTCCACTGCGTGGAACTTCTCTCCATGGCCCTGTCTCTCTTGATGGTAAACATTTGAAATATTGCCCTTAAAACACTTCCTTAGGTTGTACACTTTAGTACATTTTTCTGACATTACTAAAGTTAAAATTTGTTTTTCAGATGTGGGCAAGTTTCTCCTACATTTTTGGAGTCCAACCAAGTTCCCTGCAATTTTGGTTTACCCCTCAGCAGGTCCTTAAGTTTCTAGGGAACAGACTATGACAGTTTGAAAAGGGTTTATCCTCATTTGGAGTATCTACCAAATGATGACTGTCTCTGTTCCCCTAACAATTGCTTCAGTCCTCACCTGAAAGAACAATTTGTGACTTACTATTGCACATATTACAATGTAAAATTTTCTTCGTGCAATCTTTGAACGTTTTATATTTTATGTTATTAATTTACTTTCTTTTTCTTTAAATGTAAATAACCCCCCGACAACAACATGAGATGATGGATTCTCTTCATTTATATAACCTTGAATTTACCAGGTGCATTTATCCCAGAAAGGCCTGGCAAGCCCCAGGGTTCTCATTTTTCTTGTAATCTCCTTTCATTGGCACCTAAAGTGGCATTAAGTATACAGATATTTTGACCTTGAAGTCTTTTCAATAGAACAAAAAAGCAAGACCCCTTAAATAATAAAAGAGGCAGTTCATAGTTTTATGGTTATAAAATAAGATCCCATTTCTTTTCAAATGCTGTGGTGATTTTTCAGTGTCTACATTTACTGTCTCTTTGGAGACTTACAAGTTTGTTTCTTTTATCTCCTGAAAACACAACTAAAGTCTAGAAGGCATCTTCTTTTTTAAAAAAATGCACCCCATTTTCATTTCTGAAAATGCTAATTATCTTTCACCATCTATATGCTTTCATTCTTCTGATAATAGCCACTCCTCTTTCTATTATTACTTTTTTTTTTCTTTTTCTAGACAAAATGCTTTGTGTGTTTCATATTGTCATGCTCCATTTTGACTAAAGCTCCTCTAAAATTTTGGCTATTCAGTATTAGTCCTTTACTGCTCACTGCACAGACTTCATAAATACTATATTAGCTTTCTCTTTAACAAAAAGAGCCAAAACGTCCTATTTTTATTAAGAGTACAGTGATGAAAACTCATGTAATTTACTTTTGGTACAGTCTCTCATTAAGAGAAATTGAAAGCTGATTTTATAGTCTGAATTGGTACCTTGATAATATAATAGCATATGTCTCATTGACAGAACACAATAAAATATATTTCATTGATACAACACCCCAGTTTCATTTTAATAAGTAAAGAGTTCACAGTATTCCAGAAAATTCATTCTGTTATCAAAGTGTTGGCAGAGATTTAAAAACCGTTGCCTGCTGGACATATTCTCCTACATTTCTCTATGGCACATAAAGCATTTAGGACTAATCACCACTGTCACCTTTAGAAACCATGACTGGAAAAACTGGGAAGAGAAGAGTTGAGACGGCGCCGGTGCGGCTCTGTAGCCATGATGTCTCCAGGACCAGGGAGCAGCAGAGTTTGTGTCCCCTGGGGATGGTTCCACGGCTGCCAGCAGAGTGGCTCTGGCAGGGCAGGAACCTCCCTGGGAGTTCACAGCCTCTCCAGCAGCAAGTTCAGCATCTCAGGTGCCTCTTCTGGAGAGGGCTGCAGCTTAGAAAGGACCGATTGCTTTTTAAAGGCACTGAAATTTCTGGGGTTCACGGGCATTGCACATCGGGTACGCTGACAGGACGATACACAAGGATGGGGTGGCAGGTTCATGGTGCCTGCAGAATTGTATTTTAGATACCAGTTGTAGTTTGGGAGCCATTATGTTGATGTAGGAAACTTTTCTTCAGTGAACCTTCTGCTGAAGTGAGCTCTGTGCCAGGTTACCGGTGAGTGAGCTTCGTAACCCTTGAAAAGTGAGGATGGAGCAGCTCTGTGGCCCATGTAAGCTTCTTGTCCCTTAAATGCCAGTGTGTGAGAATTTTATATTCTCTTTCTGTGCTTCCCTTTTTCACATTCAGTTGTTCATTCTTCACATTCTCAACTTTTTCTCACCCTATTTTTCACTGCAGTTTTTCTCTGCTTCCTCACTGATCCTTCATTTGCAGTCTCGTAAGCAGAATAACAATCAAGTGACATTCAATTTTGTACCAGCCTTTTCAAAACAGTGTGATTTGAAATTAAAGGACTTGAATACACCATCTACAAATCTGTACACAGATGTGTTGTGGATAAATCAACATTAAAATATTTGGGGAATTGCTTTTAAAATTGCAGCTTACATATGAATTGACATGGGTAGTCCTTAGCCTGGGAAAAAAAAAAAAACTTAACTGGAATGAAACTGGTGCAGTGGACTAATCCTACTAGAAGACATGTTGCAGATACTAGATAATTTTTAAGGTAGGATAAAATCACAGAGATTGCATGTTTACTCACTATTGCGAAATTATGTATAATTCTATTGTTTGCCCATGGTTTTGATTGTCTGTTAATTATATATACAAATGTGCAGATTCAAGATGTAACGTTGGATAGGAGTTTGTGTGCATGCTAATTCCATAATACCCCCATAGACAAAATCACTGTCTCCAAACTATCTACACGTTCCTCATCAGCAAATAAATTGACACATGGTTAAGTCTTTCAATTTCTTTGGAAAGTATGTGCCTATGTACTGATACAGCTAAAAGTAGTTTATGGTCTGAATTAAGGTGTATGGACATAATCCCTTACCACTAAAAATGTAATTGTTGAATTTAGCATCAGATGGGTTAATGCCTGAAAGCCTGGACCTCATTTACATCTGAAAATTCATTTAGCATTCCCTAGTAAAAAGTTTTAGGTGTATAAAGCTTCATCTGCAGTGCTAAAAGGTATTTTTTTCACCGTGCCCATGTCAAAATCAACTGCAGAAGTTTTATACGAAGTCAGATACCTCATCTAGTGTGTCTAATAGTTCTGAATGTGCAGATGTGTTATGAGTTATAGGTACAATAATTCTGGCTTATTTCACTTCTATAATGCTACATTTGTGAGCTGAAGGCCTGGATTCTGTGGTGCATGTAACCAGACCAGGGTAAATTCTGAGAAATGCTTTATCCAGAGTCATGTTCTCTAGATGATTCTTTTGAATTAAAGCTGTTTTCACAGTGATGTCTTTGGAAAAAAAGTTTTGAAGCAGCCATTCAGATTATCATATGAAACTCATGCAATTTTATCTTCTCACACAAGACTTAAATATCTCTTGAAAGACATAGTTAATTTTTAATGATTTTTCTCCAGAAACAGCCAAATTTTTAAAACCAAAGTTGATATTAGCCCCATGAACAAATGACATCAATTGAAATGTACTTTTTTTTTTCCAAGGTGATTGATGTAATTTTGTATTAAAGTGACCTTTGTTAGAAATGTTTTGGCTATAATGATTTCCTGTCGTTTTTGCTCAGGAGAACTGGCATCAACCTGTTCCAGCTGCTTGCTGTTAATGCTTGAAGGGAAGCAAGCTGATCCAAATGTCTCCCTGAAGAATGGGCAGTGGCTACAGGTGAGGGCCAGCACCAATGAGCAATGGAAATGTAAAATCCCATCCTGAGAGGTTATTAAGGAACCAGACCTGGGCATCACACCACTAAAAGTACAGTCAGATTGCTATCTTGAATTTAATTATTTTAGCTTAAATTTCTCAGCAAGGAGTTTTGTTCTTAAAGGAATTGCATTTTTGACAAGTGCAAGGGCTGATTCATGTTTTTATAGGATGATCTTCTTTGTGTTGGAAGTCTGGCACCTAGAAAACCTGTGATTTATGCTTGTGAATGATACCCATTATATAGTTATAGAAACATACCTGTATCTGTAAAACTGATTGATAGCTCTTTATATTAAACCATGATATTATGAGTGACTAGAAGTGCTGAGGATGGCTGTGATCTTTTGTAGATTCTCTGTATTAATGTTGTTTAAAAGATATTTTCATTTAAAAGGGAGCAGTACAGTTTACTTTTTCTGCATGAAATTAATTCCAAAAGGCGTTAGTCACAACTTTATACCTCTCAAGAAAATACAGTTGCAAAAAAGGTAAAGTCCATTCTCACTTCAAAAAAAACCAATTAAGAATAGTCCTAAAACTAAAGTGCAATAGGTTCTTGGTTTAGATGCCGCATGTGACCTGCTGGTTTTAAAACGTGTAGGCAGTACTGCAGGCCCAAATTAAAAATTTGAACACCGTTAAATATTGTATCCATACAGGCAGAATATGGAGCAAGACAAACTAACTATGGCAGATGTTGTTTTTTTCCTTCTTTATTTTCTTACTTTTCCTTTAAAGAAGAAAATAATCTTTAACATGTAGAACCCTATTTATCATCTCCCAGTTGTAGGAAGAGATGTAGCAATATTATTGCCATGCTATTCTTTCAACTGTGAAGTGAACTTTTTAATACCAACACTGTGATCAGAATATTTTAGTAAATAAATCAGAAATAAAGAATATAATAGAATTAAAAGGATCTGTTTAAAAATAAGGTTGTAATTACAAGCCACCAGGATTTATTTCATAGAGCATATGGCTTCTCTAATTAAGAGGAAGGCTGTTATTTTTTTATCTTTTAAGCTGCATATAATACTCTAAGTTCTATTCATGTGCTGCCAAACTTGTCAAATGTGCCTGTTTTTGCAGCTAAATTTTTGCTCTTGTTCAACCCCCTCTTATCAAAGGCTGAAGTTTAAAAAAAAAAAAGAAAAAAAAGTACACACCATAGACTAATATTGAGCTCTGAAGCTAATGCGGGAATTTCTTTCAAAATTATTTCCCCATTCTAACTCTTTTGAGTTTACTGTCCTGAACTTCAATGCTCCCATCTATTTGCAAGTGTTCACCTGATGCTCATTCTTTATTTAATGCTTCTGTCTCCTATTTTTTAGGTAGATGGGATGACGCATTTATTACATGTTATTGCCATGTCAGCTATTCTTAACATAATTTGAATTATAACACTGAGGTTGGTCTTGGCTGTTGCAATGAAGTATAGGACATAGCTTGCATAGTTTAGAAAGCAACATTTTGTCTTCTCTGTTGTCTATTTAGTAAGAAAATTCCCATGAATTCAAGCAGACTAGCAAACTAGGAACAATATATTAGTGAAAACTAGGCTGGAGTTTATTTGAGAAATTTTTCCTTACTTTGCCAGGTACATCTACTAGAAACCCCAAAATTGCCAGCTGTTAGTCCTTATGAATACTTGGTGGCCCCGCTGTGTTTTGGTTTGTTTTCAATTCAGAACGGAAAAGGATTAAAGGAGCATTTTTGGTCACATACATCTGATTTTGTAGATAGTAAGATTTCAGTGCTGAACCCCATCTTCCTGGGTCATAGAGCAGAAAAGACAATCCAAATTACGCAAAGGTAGAAAAAATAATTGGCATTGCCTTGCATGCAGGGTTTTAAGACAGACATGTCTCTCCTTTTAGGACAAACATGTTCCCCTCCACGTTGCTGCTCTTCAGGGCAGTGTCTGTGGGTTGCACAGTGCCCAGCAGCCCAGCTCCAAGGCAGTCCCAGGCTGGCACAGCTGCAGGCACTGCCCTGAAAGAAAAAGGCCTCAAAATACCTCAGCTTGGAGATCTGCAGAATAAAATTTGGCATGTGTTTCTTAAAGCTGATCCTACGACATCTTAAGCAGCTGCTACTGATCCTGTGAGGCCTTTGACAGTTTGAGTAACTCGTGGACTATATAGACTTTTACAGCAGGAGATGCTGGTACCTCTGGGAATTGAGGTTAGATGTTATCCAGAAGTTCCCCTTGCCCTCCCCCAGGAAGCAATGAATTGATCAACTACTAAGTTGTGCTTCATCTGCCTCCAGCCTGTTACCCTTTCATTAAACAGCACTTAGTGCACAAGTCATGCTGATTGTTATGACATAAGTGCTTGTTGGCTTGGGTTTACCCACAACTTCTAGCTATTAAAACAACCTAAACCAAACCAAAACCCCATGAAAATTAGAATCCCCCCCTCAAAAAAGCAGAAAAGTAATGGGAATTGAGGATTATTGATATCTTTCTCTTACTATGTTTGACTTTTTTATAATGCAAGCCTACCCACACTACTCTTATATTTATGAATTCACATGCTAGGCAGTCCTGTAATGATTTTTTTTTGGTAACAACAAGTTCAGCCCTTTCTTTTTGTATTTATTTTGTACATTGGCTTATCAATAAATCATTCAAATGATCTTAGTCATCTACTGCAATGTGAAAAGCTATTCTTTGTTTCTGTCAAATCTGCTTCTGAAGTTATCTGTTCACAGGTACATGAATATTTATACAGATGACATTTTCAAGGCATTTTTGGCCCTAGATTCCTAATGGATAATAATATTCCCATTTAAATGAATTTAAAATGTTTTCTTTTAATTTCCTATGAAATATTATCGCTATACATAAACTAAGTCTTTGTTCCCTTGTTTTGATCCCTAATAATGCAATCATATGCAAAAAATATAATTGAGCTATAAACATTGGTGAATGAAAATTAAAAGGAGATTTAATAAGGTGCTCTTAGCTGCTAATTGCCTTCCTGAATTGAAGTCTGAAGATTCATGAAGGATGCCTTTAAAGAAAGTCACGCTAGGTAGGAATTTTGTGAATATATTCTTTAATTATATCAGTAAAGAGGAAGGAGGCATTGAGCTATATTCTTAACGTTCATGCTGCCAATGTCTACAGCTGAAGATTCACCCAATTACTGCATTACACATGGAGAAAAATATCATGGACTTTGCACTCAGGTCCTGGGTCTGACCACATTCTTTTTTTATCACCTCAGGTTTTCACTGGGAAAGGGCTGTAACAAACACTGCACTGGGATCTGTTGAAATATGTCATACTTGATCAGTTTTCTGCAAAATGTGCAGAGGTCTCTGCACAGGAATGACACTTAGAAGTTATAACATATTCACAAATAAGTGTTTCTTTTCATAGGAAACCTTCAACAAGGTGCTTCTGGGATGTTATCCATTCTCTGCAGCATCCTTAAACTCCATGCTCAGGGTCATCTTCAAAAGCTGAATTTGTGAGTAAGCATGAAACAGATTTGTCAAGCTGCTCTCCACAAGGTACTCAACAACCTGCATGGTGAAAGGCAGAGGAATAATCCAGATGTTTATACCTTGAACGCTTCTGTGCTGGTTTCAGATGGAACCCAGCCCACAGAAGTAACAGACCAATCAGAAAAGGCTATGCCTCTGAGAGACACATTTTAAAATCGAAAGCCCAGGAAAGGGAAGCTCCTCCTCCTGAGTGAGTTGAAAGATTGTTTTAAGAGTGAGGAAGCTTTGCGTTTTGTCCTCTCTACATTGTTATGTTGGTAGGAAAGGAAAAAGAGTGTTGGCGAGAAGAGAAGTGATATAAATGTTTCACTCTGATTTCCATAAACCAGTTTAATTTGTCAATAAAAGTTTTCTTTGTTATTTTGAAGTTTTAAGCCAGTTTTGCTCTTTCTTCTAGTCCTATCTCACAGCAAGAAATAAGCAAGTGATTCTAACAAGTGCATAGGCATTTTAAATACCACTAAAATCACTACAACTTCTTACATTTCAGCTATCCATTTATTTAAAAGGAGATTATGTTGTTTAAATAAAGTAACATAAAATTAATATGAGACTCAAGAACTGTCCCATTTAATCATATTGGACCATTACAGAGGCAATATTTTGTATGTACTGTGTATAATAGATATGTACATGTATCTTAGCAAAACACCTACAAATAATCCAGTGGCAGAAATTGATGGGTCCCTTGTGTGGCAGGGCTTGTTGTGTGAACTCCCTGGAAGGAGTCTTTGTTTCCATAGGCAACAGAGCGGCTGTGGCACTGTGGATCAAACACATCCGGATTTACTTTTATGCCTCTGAGGTAAACAGTTGCCTGCTGCACTACATAAATACTGAAAGAAAAACTGTCTTTCAGTAAAAGACCTGACCAGCATGAACTGAGGGTAACTGCAGGTGCTGAGGAGAGCCTGGCACAGGCAGCTCCTGGGAGAGCGCTTCATGTGCTGCCATTTTTGCCTTTTCTGTGATTGAGTGCTCTAATTTTTTTTTTTTTTTTTTTCTAAATATACAGTTTTCTAAACAGGGAGATNTTTTTTTTTTTTTTTGCTGTGTATTTCACACAACGAGACTTATAAGTCTTTAAAGACTAATAGAAAAAAATCTTTAATGTGATGATTTTTCCTTCCCCCACGTCCAGGCAGAATATATTTTCGTTGTCTTGTCACAGTAAGGCTGGAGATAAAATTATCAAGTGTTTCTGCTTTTGACTATTTGAATTGTAAAATTAACTGCACCTTCTGATCTCGGCCAGCCAAAACTGTTTGATACAGCTAAATGGAGAGTTTTAGAAGACAGTGCAAATCTGGCCTGGTTTTGAAAGCATGCCTTTCCATTTTAACCAGAGTGAATGAAATTAAAGCAACATACTATAGAAGAACGTACAGGAAAAATGACCTTTAAATAAAAAAAATGAGATGTCTTATGATTGTTTTTGTACAAGAAAAATTAACCATGAAGATCAAACAGAAATGTTAGCTACTGATAAGTTATGTCTGAGTTTGCTGAGCTTGCTTATTCATCTGATTAAAATTATGCCATTGCATGCAATCTATGTTTATTTTATTTTGCACTGCCTATTTGTCTTGCTAATGGTTTTGTTTTCTAAAAGCTAGGTTTCCAGAGGTGCAAGTTACAGAGACCTGGTACACTCCACTGATTTGGTGCAAGTCAAGCCTAATCCTGAGTCAAGGACACAAAGTTTTACAGATGTTGCAGTAAGAATTTTTGGATTGATTTTAATGGTATGCGCTGTTACATTTCTGAAACCACTGTTAAATGTGCAAATAATCAGAACCATTGAGTTTCTGTCTCTGTGATATTAGATTGAGACTCATAAAATACATTTTTTTCTGCTGCTAAAAATGCTCTCAGTGTTTATTTATGCATCTTAATAATAAGTAAGTCCTCGACCACTAGGCAGAATTTTGTAAGAGCGTTCAGGGTCCAGAAGCTCTGCTGTCAGAGGGCTGCCTGCCTCTTCCAGGGCGGGTTTGCAGTGAGCAGCTCATGCCCTGCAGAGGTGGCACCGCAGCATCTTGGCTCCCCTGTGCTGAGCGGGGCTCCTCGCTGCTCCCATGAGATCCCTGACCTGTCCCTTCCTCACCCTCCCCTGGGCCTCCCCGGGCATTCTGCTTCTGCTGGAGTGCCTTCTCTGCACAGCAGGGGATGGAACATGAGGCTTTCTCTGCATAAGAGGTCAACTACCAAATACTTTAATCCTAGTTGCTATTGTCATAGAAATACTCCTTGAATTCATATCAGTTTATTTGTTTGGATTAAGGCTACTGAATCAATTAATTATTGAGAGCAAAATTAAAAATGTCGTTTTAAGGTAGAAGAAATATGTGATAAATCACAAAGTGAATATGTGATAATCCCAAAGTGGTGAGCGCAGTCTGCATGGCAATGCATATTTTTTTTTGAGTTCTGTGTCCTAGGTCTCTATATCCTCTTTTGGTTAACATGAAAGCTTTTCAAGGTCAGCGGTGCTATACAGGTAATGATGAGCCTGGGGAAGGCTTATGTTAAATGTGTCCTCAGCGTTCAGGTTAATCTTTTCATTTGTGATTTTTTTTTTTTCCCCATAAATGGATACATGGAAAGACATTACCTGTGTAACAGAAGTAATTTTTGTCTTTAAATATTATGGTGGTCTATTTTTCAAATAGTAGGTTAATATATGCATTAGAAACGGTGACATTAATTAACAATCCCCTAACTCCAAGCGTTTTATTTAGGAAAATGTAGACTCTGGGTACTGCAAGGCTGTATAGACATAAAAAGTAAAGGGATAAATAAAAATAGGGCAGCTTATCTGCATTTTTATGTTTAATCCAAAATTGCATGTTATTTTATCTGACCCAAATAGGTGGAAACAATAAGTTAGTGAGTTGAACAGATTACTAGTGTCTTGAAAGTGGAGATCAGTTTAGATACTGCTGGGCTGAGCCCTGTAGTCCTTATCTGATCTTCTGAGCCCTGCCTGCTACCTTCACTTTCCATTTATTTTAGTGAGATGTTGATTTTCGTTAGCATGAGTAGCATTTGGTGTTATTTTGCTAAGATTTGCAGGGGTCATTGTTTGCCAAAACACTTCCAGCTTCTAGGAAATCGTGTGTTGTTGTTCTTTCTTCTGAGGCTCTTGAGTCTTAAAAAGAAACGAAACTTGTTTCTTAGAATTTCCTTATTATAAGGTTCCAGCTGTCATATATTTCCCTGTGCATGGAACTGAATATAAAAAGATAAAATAGGTTTTTTTGGAAATACTTTTAGCCTGTTTTTTATAGCAATAATATTTTTGCATTTGTTTGTGTATGACTGTCTAAATGTCTTGTCTAATAACTTTCAAACCCACTGACCGGTGACAACCAAATTTGACAGAAGGGAAGTAGTCTCAAGGATAATTGAGTTCTCAGTAGCTTTGGAAAAATAGACCCCATAAGCATTTTGACTGAAGGAAAGACAGCAGTGAAAGCTCACATTTTGTGAGAAGTTATAAATTCCCATACCAAAAGAAAAGCTCAAATTAGAGCTTGAATCATGAGCTACAAATCCACAGAAAAGCAAGCTGCATTTATTTCAGGCTTCATTGTTTCACTTTTGTTTCTAATAACATCTTACGGGATTTAGAGATCAAAAAAAAAAAAAATTAATCTTTTGTATTTGTCATTGTTTGCACTGTTATTTAGTTTTCACTGTCCAAACTTATTGAAATTAGATTATTTTTTCCTTTTTCATTTTGTCAACATTAAATGAATCATCATTTTATGGGACATGCTAGTGGTTGTGTTTGCTGTTTAATTACTAATTTCTATCCATTGTGTGCTTTAAAAACATTATTCCAGGTTTTATTATTTTTTAATACAACAACTGTGTTGTAATCTTTCTTTGAAAAGTGATTTGAAAAATCTGCAACCAGTGAGCTGTGGAAGGTATTCCCCTTGTTGCCTCTGGGTCTTTGAATTAGACCTGGAGAAGTAATTCTGAGCTGTTGTTTGTTTGTTTGCTACAGGCATCTTTCTTTCCCTAAACATGCGATGGGATTTGACATAAGTGCTGTTTCTCCCTGCTGATACTGTGATTACACTCCCAGATTTGAGCAGGTGTTTGAACATGCCAGACAAATCCTTCACCTTTTCTAGTCTTCCCCAACCAAAGGACACTTCAATGCCCACTTCCCTGCAGCACTTTTCCTATGCTGAGGAAGGAAGGACTCCAGAGAGAAGACATGGGAACCTGTGGTAATGTGCATTTTCTGTGATTGCTCTCTTTGGTGCAGAATTAACAGTCTATGCTCTTTTCTTCTAAAATTTCCTCCACATGTTAGATCCTGTCAAGGAGGTAGGGGAAACTGAATTCCTGCTTAATGTTTTGTTTTGTTGTTTTTGTTGGGGTTTTTTGTTTGTTTTTTTATTTCACCAGGATGAGCTGTCCAGAAGTGAGTACTCTGTCAGTAGTGTGCATACTGAGAGTATCATGGTAGGTGGAGACTTTGCTCTCTGAACAGTGCTCATACTTGTGCTAAAAAATTAAACCAGATAATTTTTCCTGAAAGGTTATTGTGTAATTATATATTCCAAACAATTTTTAAAAAAACATTTTGCCCTTGGCACGAGCATTTTTTCAAAGTAAGTAGGAACTGAGAGCAAACAAGCAGAGACTTCAGGGTCTTGGAGTAACTTGCATGTCTGTCATCTAAGTGACTGTCATGTCACACATCTACTTTTGATATGTCATTGCCCTTCTATAACATGCCACATCCTAAGCAATGTGCTGAGTGACAGCATGTCACTCACCTTGCTGTCATGTACAGTCTTGTAGTACTGAAACCTTCTCAGGCAATGGATAAAATTGACATTTTTTACAAATTTTTAAAAATTGCGCAGTGAGTGAGAGAAAATTGTGTTAAGGGAAAAATGGGAATGTACTCACACTTATCGGTGGCTTTCTGCTACCAGTTAATTCTAGTCCAGTGAGACACATTTTACACCTGTTCTGTACAATATCCCACCCATTGTCCTTTGGAAAGAAGCTGCCTGTATTGGAGGCACTCAGGAGTTGGGCATTTTATAAATGTATGTCAGAGTTCTGACAGATTAGATCTGGCAGATTTGGGTGCAGTGATAGAATGCTCCCACTTTACACCTTGCTTCTCAGCTGGAAGCAACCTCCTGCAGAGCCAAGACACCAGAATGGATTTGTGATGTAGCTCATAGGCCAATGGCAGGCCAGCTGGAACTGCTTATGAAGGCAGCACTCCCAAACTGGGAACAAGCATCCCATTTGGTAGTACTGGGATGGAGATAGGTGGAGGGAAGGCTGTAAATCACAACAGGTGAATACCTGGGGGGGAAAGGTAGCTCTTCTGCTGAATGGGACAGGGGATCTGAAGGAGGATGTGGGAAAGGCCAAGATGCTCAGCACATTTTGGCCTCAGTCTTTCCTGATAAGGTCAGCCTTCATTCAGCTGCTGCTTAACCCTCTCACTGAAGTGGACAACGGGTGAGAGTGCACCCTGTGAAGCTTTGCAGTTGATCCAAGACTGGGAGGAGTCTTGGATACACTAGGTGCTGTCATTCAGAGGGACCTGGAGAGAAGCTTGCAGAAGTCTCATGAAGTTCAACAAAGCAGAGCCAAGTGCTGCACCTGGGTAGCAATAATCTTGTGTGGCAGTAGCTGCTGGGGGGCAGCCAGCTGAAAAGCAGCTCTGCAGTGGAACACCTCGGTGTCCTGATGAATGAGAACATTGCCACCAGGTTCAGGGACATGAACTTTCCCCTCAATTAGCAGTGGGGAAACATATCTGGTTGCTGTGTCCAGTTCTTGGCTCAGGACAAGACAGGGACAAGAGATATCACAAGAGGAAGTGGGCATGACTGAAATGCAGTACAAATACTGATTCCAGTTAAATGTAGGGAAAAACATTTTCCAGTAGAAATGATGGAACACAGGAACACATTTTCAACAGAGCTTGTGAAGTCACTTTCTTCAGAGATAGATATCCAAAACCTGTTGACCTGGCTCTGAACATTTTGCTGTGGCTAGTCCTGCTCTGACCAAAGAGTTGAACTAGACAATCTCCTGCCTGGTGCAGCCAGTCTGAAAGTCTGAAATTCTGAAGCTCAGACATCAGACTTCCCTGTCTCTAGACCTGAGGATGCTTGTGGCTTAAAATTTGTTTGCTGTGTTGCTTTACTTTTGTTTGATTGTCAAGAGAATACAAGGTGCAAAACACTGGGCTAGTGTTTGT
Organism: Regulus satrapa; assembly: GCA_013396955.1. Lineage (NCBI taxonomy): Eukaryota > Metazoa > Chordata > Aves > Passeriformes > Regulidae > Regulus > Regulus satrapa. Next base: position 525,677 of record VWZN01018494.1, read on the forward strand.
TAAAGACTCATACAACCTCGGGCTAATAAGGGTAACAAAAGTAGGCAGTGGTGCAAATCACGAGCTGGCAGTTTTACAAGGTGTCTACTGGAAATACATTCTTTATAGGTATTTCTTATTTGCTTGGAATTCTGTGAGGCAAGTTTCCTTTCTTCTTATGCCTTTAGACAGACATACAAACTGCTTTGAAACCCACCATGCTGGAATTAATAGTTTCTTCAAGCCATTACAGACTTGATTTTATTTTGTTTTGTTGTGGGGTTTTTTTGGTGGGGTTTTTTTTGTTTGTTTGTTTTTTGGGTTTTTTTTTGTATTTCTCCTCTTAGAGTCCTCTTTAAGAGATTTAACTTTGAAGCCATTGTCCCTTTGAATGTTATTGTCTTCAGCAGCAATTTGTAACTTCCAACATTCCCTTTCTACGGCAAATATGAATGTAAGTCTCTACATTATTCATTCTTTCTAAAGTGAGAAGGGAGAGTTGTAAACTGCTGAATTACAACCTGCAGTTGCCAAGAGGCAGGAACAACTTAAGAGCAATTTAATTGTAGATGTTTTCCTCCTTTCCCCTTTAACTCTTTCCTCAGGGAAGGATAAACACTACAGGCAGTTGAATAGTAAAGGAGCTGTTCTGGAGACAGAGACAAGCAGGGATAGAGAAGGTCAGAATGAACTTTGCAGCTCAGAGAACAAAAGACAGGTAGAGTATCAGATCATCCTTAGAAGGGCAGGTATTTAAAATTAGTACATTGAGTTACTCTGTTCAAGTTTGCTAATATGATGGACTTTACTCATAAAAAATTTTAAATTTCAGTTTAACATTGGGAAGGAGTTAAAACTGTTGCATTATTGTTAGTGGGAGAGATTCCATCAATGCCCTACACTAGCCCTGCCAGCTCAAGATAGAGTTTTGTGAAGGAAGAAGATCTGAGGTAAAGGTAGAATGAAGCTAATAAGGGGTCATTGTATAATCCAAGGGTATGGTCTCAGGCCAGCTAACAATGTCATAGTTATACTTTTACGGATATTTAAGCTTGTCTGAGAGTGGCATCATCAAAAGTAATTGCTATCCTGGGATAGCCTAAAGAGTGCTAAATTGGTGCTCTTCCTCTTAGGTAACTTTTTTATCCATTCCATTATTTGTTTATGACTATGGGAAATTGTTGTGTGGTCCCTCACCATTGTTTCCACAGTAATAATGTGGATGTAACCTGCCTTCTAACAGTGAATCTCTACAGGATGTCATCTCAAAAAAACTGTGTCATCAGGAGAACCTTAGGCAGATTACATCCACAGTCAACACTGCAATTCTGAGCTGCACATGCTGCAAACTGCAGGGTAAGCTGTTCCTGTTGGCTGAAAAAATTCCATTTTTTATTTAGAGTGAGGAGTGGCTCAAAGGGACTTAAAGAAACATTTAATTTACCATTTTCCATAAGCTTCATGTTAAAAGCAGTACAAAACTGCAGCCTTTTTACCTGAGTGTCCACTACTAGAGAGGGACAAGCCTTGAAGCCAAGGGCTTTTGTAAAAGTCATGAATAATATTAATGCTATTACCATGGTTGAAATAGAAGTGGGCATATTCTTCTGTTGTTGGCTTTGTGAGAATGCCTTATTTTCTCCTAGCAGGGTGAACACTATGTACTGCCAGCTGAGGGTGACCCTTTTCTTGTGCACGCATTACATGCCGGATCTGTGAAGTGCACGGGCATTTTTGTGTGACTTTGCATACTGTATTTTTGCAACTCTTGAATGTAGCTAAAAGGAGGATATTTACAAATAAGGTGTAATGTAGGCACCTGCAAAAAGATTTTTCTTAGGTTCTCTGCCTGAAGTGGTAGGTCTACACACCTGCTGCCACATTAATTCACTATATGAGGTGTCTGTCATTTTTAAATAATCTGATTATACCTCTGGTCCTCAGAGTCTGCTAACTAAAATCAAAAAGCATACAATAGTATTATTTTAAAAAATCCTTTTTTTTTCCTCTTCTGTTTTGTCTAATTTAATTGGATTCTCATACACCATTCTGTGAACTAAAAGAAGTAGGAAGACAAAATTTTTTTTTTTTTTAAATCCATCTCATCTTGATGACAAGTCAAATATGGGGTCATTTGTTTTGTCTGAACTGCAAGGCAGTGTTAGCCTTGAGCTTGTTTCCTCTAGAGAAGAGAGATTATCTAACGCTGTTAAATGGTGTTAGTCTGGACAAATAAATAAACCTGGCTCACTCCTTGAAGGTAGGTAGGGAAGAATATATAACAATAGCTGATAAGGGAGACTTTTCTATGAATGACTGGAGTTTACTGGTGGAGTCACATGCTGCTGGTGTCACTTTAGCTGCCTTATGCTTTCCTCATGAAAAAAATCCTCGGAAAGGCTGGATGTTGGCAGCCAATTGGCCAAAACCTGGATTTGTCAAAATGCCCTACTATAATCAACTCTGCAGTGATTGGTGGTGACATGAGTCCTTGTGGCCCATGCAAGTTGGACAAATTTTCTGAGCAGAAATTTATCTTTAAGGCTCCTGAGTCCGATGAGATTTTTCATCATCTTTATCCCCTCTTTATGTGGCTTCCCAGCCCTTCTTGTCCCGTTGTTCTGTGGTTCCATGTGTCATTGCCTCAATATGGCTGATGTACAAACCTCTGGGGAACTTGCTCTCAGTCTGTATAAAATCAAGGCCACGTAAGACTCAGAAACAAAACATACAGCCGTGAACCACTTTAAAGAATAAAATCCTGTGGAGTTCTACAGCCATTTACTGAACACAGTCTCCACCCATAAAGAATTTTATACCTTCTAATCCTATTACTAAAGAAACATGTCGTATTACCTTAACAAACCATTCAAGGAGAGAAAATGTTTTTCTTTTAAATTCAGGTTTCCATTCTGCAGTAAGCTCAAACACAAAAATTTGCTTTGGTTTCCTATTCTCCTATGACTTCACTTTTTTTTTTTCTGTGCATGGAATATTCTGTTTTTAGGCTGCATCCTCCTTCTGATGTGCCATTCTTGACACTTATGGGATAAAGAGTGTGTTACGTAGGAAAGTTCTTTCTTCCAAGTCTTTCTCTATGATTTTGGTTCTCCTTCTCTTACTGGTTCAAGTGAACAGTTTTCTTAGTGTGTGTTCAGGGGCCCTGCATGAGCCTATCACCCCCTACAAGACAAAGTACAGCTGGGACATGTTACAGCAACAAGTATGTTTTTGGGGCTAAAAAAATTACTCCCAAAATCCACATCTTGAGTTTCCAAAAATTATGTATTGAGGTGATTAAACATTTATTCACCATGTGGACTGTCTTTTAAAGTAGGGACTGTATTTTAAAACCAGCACAATCCTAATCTGAAACAATACTGCGTAACAGTTCTGTTCATAACAGCCGTGCCAGAATTTTCTGATCCCTCTGTGCATGCAGCACTTCCATTCTGGGGTATAAATAAATGCACTCTGAAGGAAAAGCACTTCCTAATGATGGTTAAGACTATATGCCATTGCTTGGGAAAAAAGAATATTATTTCCCTATTTTTTTTCTCCAAATGGTACTACACCTTACTTCTCCTTGTACTTGGTTTATTTATCTCTAGTGCAGTTTTCCCTGTCCTGAGGGATTTGAGTAGCCTAGCCTGCCTTTCTTTTAATTTCTTTTAATGCCCCTATTTCATGTCTGCATAAGGAGGAATAAAGCTCTCAGTAACTTTTGCCAGATGAACAACACTTCAAATGTTCCAGTAATATTTCAAACCCAAGCTTTATCAGCAAGGACAATGAGAGGAGGGGTGGATCATTCTCTGTGTGTCCTCTTCATCTGGGGAGAATGTTCCTTGCTAGCATTTTTCTTGGATGCTAAGTTGAAGACAAAAATTATTTTGAAGAGGAGAGCTGTTTGGTAATAACCATATTATAACGGTATTATGGAATAATTGGTGAGCAAACACATGTGTGAGGCTGAAATAATTTCTATCTCCCAATGTGACAGAGTACAGCTTAATGTCCTTTGAGCAATATATTATCACTATGGGCAGGACAGTGACCTTTACTCCTAATATGTTTACACCTGGTTTGAAGCAGGGTTGTTTGGATGGATGAGCAAGGAAGAAAGGAGACTCACAGTTGTCTTGCAGATTTTAGGACTCGATAAGGCTCCAATTCTGCTCATAGTTATTTTTACAGTAATACCTGAAATCAGTGGTGCAAGATGGATAATAAGATGGTAAGTTGGTGCTCAATTACGAATACTTCAGTATTAACATTTCTGAACAATAAGAAGCATTCTACAATACATGCTTTAAAATTATTTTTTTCATCTGGCCACTCCCAGGCTGTTAAAATTCACTTAATTTGAAGTTCTTGAGTAAACACAATTGTTCAGCTTGTTCATGTAGTGTCTGTTTTTTCATAATACTGTTCTATGATCTTTCTTTTCAGCTAGACACACCAGGCAGATCTTTGTGATGAATTTGTAGCACGTATAATGCCAAAATTGAGAATGTGTGAGCAGCAAAATACACTCTTCTGACTTAGCCTATGAAAATATTAGAATTAATTGCTCACAAGCAGTCTTTTCATAATCATCCTCAGTGATGCTAAAGTGTGAAGCTAAAATTCTGATTGAGGTTACCAAAATACTTCAAAGAGAGGGCTTTTGTGTAATGGCTGCATCTAAACCTGCAGGGAACTAAGTATGGGGAGCTATTCACCTATCAGATATGTTAAGATAAGTATGTGTATAAATGTAAAGAACACAGACTCCTAAAATAAATTCAGAACATGTCTTTGAATTTATTTTTTATAGCAACCAGAACCTGATCTTAAAATGAAGAAATATTTCAGGAAATAGTTCTCCCTTAACTTCTGTTTTTCTAGGTAAAACATTGTTATTTGTGGTGTTTATATAATTATATTCCAGTGTAATTCAAGTATGTAATGACATTTCTTAAATGAAAGCATTTAAATAACTCAGGAAATTGTTTTACTGTTCTGTTTCCTGACTTAAACCCATTTTGTCATGTTCGTTTTATTGTTCAATCTGTCTGAACTCATCTAGGTGTATTCTACCCTAGAGAGAGGAAAATGAAATATTTACTAGTTGGTCATCTCATATATGTTTATATAAAAATATACATATTATATTAAAATCATTCATCTGTATCTATATCTTTCTCCATACAATTACTATTTTCACCCCTTACTCAATTTGAGTTTATATAAAAACCAGAAATCTCACTCACATAACACCAGAATGAGACTGCACTATAATAAAAGAAGAGGAATCTTAAATGGAGTATCAAATAACCTATTTACTGAATAAAAATTTTAAAGAAAGAAGTAACTTAAATTTTTCATGTAGTACCAACCAATTGTAAGGAATATAGTGCTTTTCTTTGTACTTGGCAACACAGTAAAACTGTTTTTTCACATGTACAGCCCAAAAGGACGCTTTGCTTTCTTCAATGAAATAGAATAGTTTGGTACAGAGGTGTTATTTTTCAGCAAAGGGGAAAATTTACCAGGCTCGCAGAAGAGCTGAGTTTTGTTTTACCCTAAAGACCCTTCTATGAGACAAGTGATAGGTTAACCTGTCTCATTTTTATTCAGAGCTTTTTTAATTTAGTGGATAAGATTAAAGAGCAAGCTGAATACCACAGGTGTAGCTTGGGTTTTTAATCTGCTTGACTCAAGTTAATCTAGTTCCTGAATGGGGCTACTAATAATATAGTTCCAAGAGTAAAATAGCAAACCTAAGTACTGCAATGCTTTTATTCAGCTTTGAATAAATTAGAGGAGCATAAAATATACTGAAACAGATTAAATTTGATTCCTGTAGGAATCAAAGTTTCAGGAGATGTAGTAGAGATGGAGAGAAACTCAGCAGGGAAGATCAAATGCTGTCCAGGGCAGAGAGACTCTGCGGGGGTGTGACGGTGCCCAGAGAAACCCCCTTGGGCGCTGCTGCAGGGCCCTGGGCACTTGGCCTGAATAAACAGCTTAGCCACAGCCATGATCCTGGCTTTCATGCAAAGAATAGACACCAGTGAGATTATGGTACTTATTTCTGTGTTATCCTGCACTGGAAAATATGTCTCCATGCTCCCAGACAAAAATGGAAGGAGAGGCAGAAAAATATCCTGAAATAATTGCTGGTGTATAAGTAGTGTCTAATTTGGCACTTGAGCATAAATTCTTGGGTGTCTTTTTTTTTAAAGGCACTTTAAATTTTATATATTCCAAGCCAAATTCTTTAGCCCTTAGGTGAGCAGAATTCCTGCTGTTCATGCTGAGAGGTCTGCTCAGTTAAAGGGCACAAAAGCTTCATCCTGTGGTAGCTTTGATATTTCTGCAAGTTTTCAGATGTTTTTTTTTGTGAGCTGAGGAGTCACAAACCCCTGTGTCACCTTGCTCCTGGCATAGCACTGCAAAGGCAGCAGAGAGAGCCCTGCCCTACAGGGGTCTGCTGCACCCACCTGTGTGTTGGGATCAGCTGATAGCAACACCATGGTGGGGACTGGAATGAGAGCAGGAAGGTGATGGGAGAGAAAAAAAATGTTGTGTTGGTACCACCAATTGCAGGGTGTAGCTTAGAGGAGCAATTGGTTTTGTAAAAGCCTTTTCTTGTGAGGAAGGAACATTAGAATCTTGAGTTCCTCCCCAACCCCAGTGTGGTCTGGGAAGCAGCAGGGCTACAAGCATTGCCTGGAAAGAGCTCTGGGCATCCCTGAATTCGTGGGAATGAGAACCAGGGCAGGCGCTGCACAGTGACTGTGGTAGAAGCCCTGGGCACAGGAGAACTTCCACCTGTCCCCAGAGCTAAGGGTGTGAAGTGCTGATGCTGTGAGTGCTTCTGAGTTTTTCCTAAATCTTAAATTTGAGAAAGAAATGTGTGCTTAAAATGTTTTTCTTTATTGGAACAAGCTGTATTTCTTAGATGTTGGCTCTAAGATTGGCAAAATAAATCCACTGGGTATGACTGTAACTCTGATGGCTCAACTTCATTTTATATCCCATCATTATCCTATTCGGGGAGACTTGAATTTTTAGTATTTAGCTCAGTAGTCAATATATAGTTATATGTTTTAGTATGAGTAGCAATATTCATTTGTATATATCTAAATATACAGGTTTGGTTTTTTCAGTTCAAGTTAAGAAACTAACATGCTCTTTTAACTGTTATTTACTGAACTTGAGAAAATTTCATGATCTGAACAACAGCTACAGTTTGTTGTAGCTAAGGCACTAACAGAAACTCGAATGTTTCTCTATTTTATTGAAGAAGATAACTGTAAGTATTTGAGAACCCATGTAAATGCACCTCTTTAAATAAAAATACAAGTGTAAGTATCTCACGGAGTCCTAGCTTCCCTGGGTACTTGTTTTGTGGTGATCAGTAATTACTTACAGTTAAAAGGTAGTGTCCATGCTAATTACTTCATGTACTGTGGATAACCATCCGGCTTATTTGATGTTTAGATAATTTCCTTCGAATAAAGAAAACATTCTGGTCCTCTGCTTAGCAGTTTACAAGTGCAAAATGTAGAGTAATTTTTAGTTTTCCATAACTTAATCCTCTTAATATTTAAGAAATATAAATTTGATCACTGCTATGTACTCAGAAAGTATTTGTTACAACAATATTTGGATCTAATTTCATATGGAAGTATTCTCACAGACTGCATGGAAGGAAGGAATGAAGGAAGTGAAGGTAAAGAGATTTCAGATTATATTTTACATAGAAGAAACTGTGTACCCCAAGAGTGGAATTATGTTACCTTTTCAAGGCTAACCCATCCCTCCTTAACTGGTACAGATGTTTGTAAATGTTGATTTTTTTTTTTTTTGGGGTGATCTCTGCTCCTCTGAGATATTCAAAACTTAAACAGTGTAAACAGTATTGAAAAATCTTGCGTTTTTAAATTCAGACACCATCTATCTAAGACAGATCATATATGACAGTCTGCAGGGCTTCTCTCAGATGAAGTAACTGAGGCCAAGAAGACTCAGATGGCTCCCCTGTATGATCAGTTATGATATATTACATTTGTATTAATGGTTCCTAACCTAAATCTTGTCCAAAAAAGCCATAGTAATTCCACTTAAATATCTCTGTAGGTGCCTCTTAGAGAATAAAGAAATATCTTCTCTGTTCACGAACCAGTAGATACTACTGAAGTTACTCATGCTTGAAAACTACTGCATCTTGATTGTTAGAAGCCCTAAGGGTAAGAATGATCACTCCATCCTCACAGCTCTGGGGAGGGAATATAGCATGTGTTTTCTCCTCATTTGAAGGGAAGTTGTGCAGGGTTCAAAACTCTCTGATCAGTGGAGGAGTCAAGGAGAACCTCATCAGTTTCTGGTAAGTGTTCTCTGCTTGCCTTGCACAGGGTAGGTGATTAGACAGCGCCTGACCATAGCAGATGTGGTGCAAGTTTGGTGTGCAAGGAAGCAGAGTTCAGATTTCTTTTATGTCTACAATACAGGGCTGCGTGAAAGTCTTTGTGAATAGAGCTTGGGCCTAATGCTTGAGGACCCTTGGGGCAAGAGATGTGATGGCAAAGGGGGGAGGCATATAAAACATGCACCTGGAAACAATGGTTTTCACTCATCCATTCTAGGAATGGTTTCAAATCTTTAGTAAATATAATCCATTAGCAAAAGCCACACTGTTTGGAACCACAAGATGAGACATGTAGCTGTCAGTGCCTTGATTTTGCTTTGCTAATGACAAGTTCCACCTGGTTGCAATTACTTAACTACTTCACAGAACTTTTCAACTTACTCAACACACCTGTCAGCTTGTCCAGCTGTGCAGGAGCTGTCATTACAAACTTTGAAGTTCTAGCCCATCCGTGCTTTAGAGGATCACCCTTCCAACATAAGAGTTATTGTCCTGACCAAAGAGGCTTATGGACAATGAGAGACTACCTACAGTATGTTTTTCCTTTTTGCTATGAATATTTTGGATAGAAAATGTGAAATTAAATTAGTGCAGTAAGGTTGTCTGAAGTGAGGTGCAGTGGTTAGAGCTCAGTACCAGACTGATGGTCAGCCTAAACTGGATTCACCTGAATCTGATTTCTCATTTACTTTATCTCCTATCCTACAACCCATTTTCTTTTTTATCCTACATCTATTCAGTACCTTACTAAACTGTTTGGTGTCTCCTTGATAGCTATAAGAGTTGATTCTGACAGGCATGTGCTAAAGTCTTTCTAAAGTTTTTTAATGCTGGATGATTTTTTTGGTCAGAGAACTACGAAGCTTCAAGAAGCTGTGGTAAGGCTTTATTTCTGCTTTCTGTTAATCCATCTGGAACTCTTGCAGGTGTTCTGTGGCTGTTTCTAGTATAGTAAAAAAATTCTGGTTGTATTATTTTTCTGGGTTTGGTATTTGATGTCATATGGCAGAGTTAAATACTTACTAGCAACATCCTACAATAAGAAAAAAAATTAAAAGTACAGTAAACTTTTGGTACTACTCTGAGCTAGGCAGAAAAGCTATAGTTGAAGTTGTGCATCTGCATCTCATGAAAGATAATTCTAGTCATTTTGGATACTGGACTATCTGCATATATCAGCAAGTTCTGTTTCTTAGTCTGGAATCTCTAAGATAACAAAATGTCAGCTGTTTTCCCTGGCAACGATGGGCAAAGAAAAGTTTAGCTCTCTAGGGCACAGGTTTTGGTTGTTAGCATCCTTGTACCAAATTCCTTGATTCCTAATTTGGTGTTACCTGTTGTGCTAATAAAATGCAACAAAACAGCCTTAACATTATTATATTCCGTATCTCTTATCTAGAGACAATCATTGCTTTTAATGCAGATGCCCCAAATTACTTTATTCATGTGTATGAAAGAAGCAGAAACTTTCAACTCCAATAGACACTGGAAGTATATTATGGAGGTAGAATTTTAATTTTTAGGAAGATTTGCACAATTTTGGGGTTTTTTTTTTTGTTGTTTGTTTGTTTTTGTTCAAAGACAATGTTTACTGAAGATATTACTTTTTTGAGCATTTTTTGCCCTTTTTTCATTTATAGATATCTGTCTATATTTATCAGTACTGGGTCAAGGAAAGAATTTATGGAAAAGCTGTGGTAACTAATGTTTCTCTAATGATGAATTACCAGTGCTTTTGTTGGAAGGTACTGGAAGGGAAAAACCTCAAGATTTTGAACTACAGCAATAGCCATGCATGTAGGTGTACTTATATGCAAAATGTAATTTTTGCATTGCAACTTCTTTTCCTGTATAATTTTTTTAACCTCTAAATTGGCCTGGCCTATAGTTATTACTTGGAATCTGAGACCCTTGAAGCATGGACAATGTCTTACATTTGTTTGTTTGATTTGTAGTGACTGGATTTACTTTATTTGGGGTAGTTCCAGACCTTAAATTAAAAGCTACTAAATCAGTGGATCTGGATATTGTTGTTATAAATACTTGACTTAAAAGGTTTATTTTATTCTGGAGTGGGACTATTGCAAAACCAGTATTTGGAATATTGTTTCTTTAGCTACCTCTGTTACCTACACACCTGATTTCTGTTCCATTTTCAAGTTATTGTGATTTGGGGATTGTTAATGGTTAAACTATTTTAAAAACTCCAAATCTGTAATCACTGTCACTTTCTAAAAGAACAGGATTGTTTAATTTCCATTTACTTGCCTTAACTTTTTTTATTCTGCACAGATTAGTCCTATTTTCAGAATAGTGATCTTCCTTCATAAAAACCTGTTACAAGAGAGCAACATCAAACTGACAGGAAGACTGAATGGGTAATATATGCCCTGTTCTTTTAATGTGGGGTCTCTTTATGATACTGTGGCCTGTGGTCTACAACTTTGACCCATATCTTTCTTTTTAGTTAACCTCCATCAACTATTTAATATAGCTTCACATGTTTGTCATGTGAATCTGTAATTAATGCCATTCTATTCCTCATGTTAATATGTTCACTGAAAATGATATAGAAGGAAGGGCACTTAGTTCTACAGAGAATTAATTAGCATGTAATTTTCAGCATATCATCTAGTGTTAATTAGCAGTTAAACCATCTTCTAGTGCATGACCTGCTGATTTAAATACAGCATTCTGTTACAGTGGCCCTGGGGGGATAATGTCTTGAAAGGGTATTCTCTTGAAAATGGAATTCCCTGTTTGTCTCTCTATTTCTTTGTGCCTTGACATCAGATCTTTGTCAGCCCTTTACGCCACACAAAAGGCCCTTTACTTAAGTGATCAGCAAGCAGCAATTTTGTTATTAATCAGAAAAGATAATGATAGATTTAAGCATGCCAAATCAATGCACTGCCTGATGGAGGTGTGGTAACTCTGTTGTTAAAGGAGGGTCACATCCTCCTGATGGATCTCTAACTGCAGTATCTTCAGCTTTGTTATCATTTCTTTAAACACAAAATTCTACCATGAGGAACTGTAATACTGGCTAGCTGAGCCTTTCAGGAACTATCTCTTTACATAGTTGTAGTGTATCAGCTTATATTCCTTGTGAAGAAAACAACAGCTATATTATATTTTAACTACCTAGCTTAATCTGCTTATGTTTTGCTATTCCTCTTTTGTTAAGTTGTGAGTGATCCTTAAAATTTTTTATTTCATCAGTGTGAAAATATCTGAAGCCCCATTTTATTGAGCACTTCCATCACCCTGAATGCCTCTATTATACTGCTTTTGAGGTCTTATTTTTCTATGCAATCCAATTCCCTTGACCTCAGAAGAGTATTTATTCCTGGTATCCATGCTTTATATTATAAAGGCTTTACCCTGGTGTGTCATCAAAGCTGTTGCTGTGAAGTGGTGAGTTTTAATACTGTGAAATTGAACCCTTTCATGGTGATAGAGAACAACTGACCCTAGTTCTTCAACTAGTTGATGGTGGATTAGGAGATGAAACTAAGTGAGAAGTTTCTTGTGCTCCTCCTTTTGCTACTGGTGGTTTTATTTTGATGTGTTTGTGTGGTTTTTCTGATTGTTATTTTGTTTGGATTATTTTTTTCTTGATTTCCAAGGTCAAGTGTTACAATGCAGGATGCTATTAAACTGAAAAGAAAATAGACTCTGGAGCACAAGAGATGACTTACTCAGGTAATGTCTGACTTTTGAGTTTCTGGAAGGAAAAGTCTCTTAATGACCATAGAGGCAATCCCCTCAGTTGTGACCAGAATTGTGGAGATTCTCTTGATAGAACTTATCAGATGGGTAATATGTGACAGGTGCCCAGTATCTGTTCTAAGAGGCAGATGTCTCAGATGTTTGCAATGGAATTTCAGCCTAAGTCAAAGATGGATTGTAAATTTGTTCATTGCCATTATGAAGTGCTTTTCAGGGACAGTTAGAAAAGACTGTAATTTTTGATTAAGTGGTAAGTAACTTAATGAACTCTTCAGATCAACAATTTATTCTTTGCAAGTTATTGCGTTGTCCAAGAGTGGAAGTGGTCATTTAAGACAATGGGGGGCAATGTCAGAGACTGAGAGAGACAGTTCTTACTCTGATAAGTTTCTTTTCCAAAATCAGAGGTACTCCCTATTTGTATATCAGTAAATTAAATTATAATTAAATGATCAGAGCCAGCTATATTTTATATACAATAAAGTAACACCGGTGTTAGAAATGTTCCAGTATGTTCAAATAACCTGTGCTACTTCTTCCTCAGCACAGAATTAGCTCTCATTGCCGGACTCTATGGATTTGTTGAAATCTGTTCTCGTTATGATGCCCATCCAAAAGAGTTTGGGCTGAAGCTTACGGAAGTTGTTCCTTCATTGTGCTTCCTGCTTTTTTTCCTCTGCAAAAATTTCCTGTAACTACTTCTCTTGTACAAAATAGCCAGTCCCTCTTTCCTTGGCATTCAGAGCCTATTACAAACCCTCTGATTGCAAAATCTTGAGTTCCCACTGTCAGCACTGTTTCAATTCCCAGTTTCTAGGTCACATTAAAGTACCATGGTAGTAGCTTTTATTCATCTTTGCCTGTTTAAACGTCTCATTTTATGGGCTCCCGGCATGGCATTCACACTGAAAAGTGTTACTGCTTGTATGAGTAAGTGGCACAAACAGACTTTGCAGAAGCCTGTAAGCCATAATTTGCTGAATGATGAAAAGGGAACATAGGGTAAGGTTGGTCCAATATGCTCTGTTTCTCACCAAAGGCTGAAGTTGAGGGGAAGAAAAGGAGATTGTTGAAAAGAAATCTTCTTTGTTGTCTGCATTATGATCCATAAATGTTTTGTTCACTAAAATTGGAGACTCTGGTTTTTAACACTTTGGCATTCCTTGTGTGAACAGAGACCATGATGAATCCTCTTGGCCTAAATAGGAATGAATTAAGTTATTTGAATAGACTGCTGTCATAATTCTACTTGTGCAGCGTTTCTGATTAGTTCCTAAGTAGATGCCTATAACCAAACTAGAGCTATCAAAAGAAATTGGGTTTGAGCATTGCATGCAGGCTTATCAAGAATCAAAAAATTTCCAGCAAATTGTTGTGTAGTAGTCATGTGAAGATGCAGCTCAGAAGCTTGGACCATCTTCTAGTCCAATAAAAATCCCAATATAAGATTAATTATTTGTTGCTGCAAATTTTTTATTTTTGATTATTGCTATATTTATGGTATTATGAAATAAATTTCCGATGCTATACAAAGATGACATAAATTCTGGAGAACATATGAAAATTAAAAATATTTTTAAATTGTTGTGTAATAAAACCTGTAGTTATTTGCCTAAATGGGCAATAAAATCTAGGCTTTTAGAAAGCATGTTTATGTATTTTTTTTCTCCAGTAGAAAAAAGCACTCCCTGTGTCAGAAGGTGTTATTTCAAGTGTTTAGACAGTATGGAAGGATGAAAGAATGGAGCTGTGACTCTTGAAACTCACTTCAAGAGCAAACAACAGTAGCTGGGGCAAGCTGTGCCCAAGAGGTTGAGGGGTAGGATAGGGATAAATCGTGCCAGGCACTTGGATTGGAATGGTCCTTATGAGTCAAACACTACTGCTGGAAGCCAGGCGAGCCCTGCCATAATGAGCTTGCTATGGTGTGCTTTGCTGGTAGTGCTGTTCTGGAGTGCATGAACACGGCTTCCCAAAATAGTCGGTGCGTTCCCGCTCTCCTCTGTGCCACAGAACATTAGCTCGGCATCTGATTGACAAATGTAAAACTCCTAATCTTGATTTGAAGTCTGCACCTTTTAGATTTGTTTGTGATATTTCTGGGGTTTAAATTGGGATTGGTGTGAGAAGCTGCATCTACAATGAAGAACACACTTCTATTTCTGGTCTGTTTCTCACAGACAGCCTGAAAGGCTTCCGCTCGGATGGAAACAGGTCACATTTCATCCCAAAGCAATTGAAATGACGGCTACAAATTCCGTAAAAAGTTTATAACAAGTCTGCTGACAGATACCCGGACAAGGAGTGTTGGAGACCAGCATTAGAGTGTTCATAATGGCCCTCATTGTACAAATCTTGATCAGGTGCAAATTCTACCAAGTTTCCTTACTGATGCTAGCAAATGCTTTAATTAATAAGTAGTCCAATTGCAATTCAAAGTAAGCTATCAAAACAAGGGAGGAAAGAAAGCAATGTCTTTCTTGACCTCTCATAAAACTCTCACCTGTTTCTACATCATTAATATAGTCCAGAAATTGCATATATTCCATTATATGACACAGTCTTGTTTTTTTCCTTAGCTGCTCTTTAACACCTGAAGATTATTCTTTGAATCTCAATTTACTGTGAGCAGATTTTGGATGTCTGGGGCTGCTACTGGAACCACAGAAGATAAATAAGGTTGGAGCAAGTAAGATGACTACCCACATTATAGGCAATGTCAGTGCTAAGGAACCAGTGAAAAAAAATGGTGTGCTTTGCTCTCTGGAAAATCCCTGGCTGAGGACAGAAACTGCCAACCTGCTTATGATGCCCTCCAAAAACCAAAACACTGGCCTGAAAGGTGTGATCTCCATGTAGTTAAGAAGGTTTCTGAATTCAAATCCTTTAAAGAAGAGTGATGTACTCAACAGTTTTAGTGCAAGCAGAAACAGTTGCAATTTAAATTCTGAGGAAGAAAATTATCTGCTTTCTGTTCTCTCTTAAGGTGCCTTGGATTCTTAATCACTTCTTGTTGGGACCGGTGCAGTGTTCAGTTAGTGCAGCCAGCGTCTGTTATTAATGGGTTTTTTCAGAGATGTAACACCATTACTTTGCTACATGTGTACTTGGAGTAAATGCACACTGAAGGCAATCAAAACTACATGTAGGTTTGTAGGGGCAAAATTTGGCATTCACTGTTTAAACAGTGACATAACAATGGCTGAATGTTGTAAAGTGGGAAAAGCTCTTTTTCCAGAAGAATTTAGATGAGGTTAGTGGCACTTAAATAATACCATGGAGAATTCATTCTTTTTAGCAACTCCCAGTCTATCAGGAGGCTGAAAATCTGATAGGTTTAATCCCTGAGGGTCTAAAATGAAACTGGTCAGCTGTTGTTCATGGATCACCAATAGTCCATAGTGGTCCCTTTATTATAAAGGGATTAGGGAAGAATCCATTTATCTTCAGGCAACTGTGCTTTTCTAGTTGTTTTAAGGACTTACAGAATCTTCAGAAATAATTCTTTTTCCTCTTGCTGATAATAAAATAAAGATATCAAGCACTTGCCTGTCCTATGCTGCAATGTCTTTCTTTTCTGCTACCTTTTTGCAGGAAATTTGACATTTTACTCTTCAGAAATGGAAAGAAGGCAAGTGAGGCTGCACAGGATAACCTTGAATCTCAGAATGACCTGGGAAGTTTGAAGTTGCTTCTAAGAGAGAGGAAGACATGGGACTCATAATCCTCAGCAGTCAAGAAAAAGTAAATATTACAATTTCATAGACATAACCAGGCACAGTGGAATTCATTATATCTTTTCTCCTTAGAACTGTCCTACTTCGATGCTGCAGTAGGATGGTCACATGAGGGAGCACGATGGCTTGTGGGTGAGGGTTTGAGAGCACTGCTGCCCAGGAAGGATCTGCTCTAGGAAGTAGCCTGAATATGAAATAGTCTAAGATCTTTTAAGTACCATGATCTCTCCAGGGCATTAAATCTGACTAGCAAAGAAGTCACTAAGTTATTACAGTTTGCAGTTGTGTTGTTGAGGCATGTAACCGGATTGTCCTTACTGAACATGGAAATTCAGTTCAGAACTTAGGTCTTAACTTTGCTGATTGGGACTCAGATATTTCTCCCATGACTTCTAATAATGCTTTCTTTGGTCTTGAGAGGTCTTAAATAAAAGAATAATTAATTTCATACAGATTTTTTTTCCTAAGCTCTTGCAGTTCTAATAAGAGGGTATTGCAAAACCTCTATGTTAAAATTTAAATAGCAAGAAAGAAAAAGGCGGGCAGGAGGCAGTAAGAAAAAAAACGCACAATGAAGGATAAAAAAAGGAGATAATGGTCTATAAGCTCTTTGTGGGAAGGAAGGATTCCTGGTGCAGAACAGCACACCAGTGGGCCTAATTAATGCCTGTTACTTGCCACTTAAGACTTGTTCTGAAACTGTTGGTAAGAAGCAAAGAGAAAATGGAAGGAAAAAAGAAATTCTGGAAGGGAAATGCAGAAAACACAGCACAAAAACCTTCCTTGAGATTCCTGCTTTAGACTATAGGAACTTCTTGCAAGTAGACTCCTACAGCTGCATGATGACAGTGGCTCTAAATTGGGGGTACAACAACATTGGGACGGGGCAGGAGACAATATCTTTACTGTTTCCTCTGAGATTTGTCCCATGGTAGTGTCATCATGGCTTTATTTTAGGGCATTTTAAGCTCTGAGAGCTGGTAATTGGCTTCAAGAGGACATGCCAGTGTCTGAGTGTTGCTGAGGCCAAGAAGGAAAATGGAATAGAACCTGGCTTCCCTGGCTTGTGAAAGTACAGAATCAAAATAGAATAGGAAGTACCTGAAATAGAGCAGCTGTACAGCTAAGCATTGTTTTAATGCGAAATGATCCCATTTTTGGGGAAATTTTGTTTCTGAATGTGTTCTAAATGATTACTAAAATCTTAGCAGTATCCATAATAATACAAATAACTTTTCTAGGCATTGTTTTATGGACAGATTTATTTTTTATGTGGTTGTTTATATGCTATCTGAGTTGTTGCTGTGATAGTATCTAGTATCACATTATCAAGTGTGAGAGAATAGTACGATCTGTCTGAGAAATTGAGTTGATGTGTAAACTGTGTACATCAAGGGCATTTATCTAGTGAGTGTCGTGTCATATACACACAGAGACCAACTTTCAGGAAAGTATATTTTTCCTTAAAACAATATCTAATCACGCTTTTTAAAATCATGAGTGATCCCTGTTCAAACTTAGTGTTTTGTGCTGGGAGAGGGGGGCATCCAGAGTGAGCTCTGATGCTTCAGTGCTCATTCCTCCACAAACGCGGTGGAGAAGGAGCTGCTGCTTTGGGAACTGCAGTAGGGATGGGTAACATGGCACTGCTGCCTTGGGCCCTGCTCATGTTACACCTGCTGGAATGTGCCCTGTTAACCTTTGGCCTAAAAGTAATTAATGGTTTACACAAATTAAGATCTTTTATTAGCCTCTTTCACATGAAAGACCTGTAACTTTGCTCTGATTCAAAGGCAATATGTGCTGAAATTAGGGATATATTTTTCTTTGTTTTGATTGAACATAAGGATACAAGTATGAGGGAATTGATTATATCCCATAGTATTCATTTGGAGATAGGGCCAGTAATATCCTAGTTAGCAGTTTCACATAATCTCATTGACTTCAGCGGCTTTATCCTTTCTTGCACTATAAATGAAAAAGACTCAGTCCATTAACATTTAAATTGGAGATACAGATTCCTGATGTAAACTGTTTGCAATGACATTAACAGTGGGCACAGCCCATTAGTGTGAGCTCATATTAGCAACATCTTAATAATCATGGCAAAGCTTTTTTTTAAAGTTATGGGAATTTCACTGTACCATATAATTAAATGTGTATGGAATTTTTATTGGTTATAATTAAGATGCATGATCTTTGTTTATTATAGCATTAGAAAGTACTATAATAGCTCTGAAAAGCACTGCTTGTCATGTGGCGCTGCTTAATTATGGAAAAATACTATAACACTTCAGGTTGGGCTGATTAAAGCAATTAGCACAAAATTATAATTGGATGCTATTAAAGTATGTAAAAATATTTACAAGCCTCCTCGTGACTATGGGAGTTGGGCCTTAAATGTTTTTCTTCTTAAGAAGACGCAATTTTATATTTTTCCTGTTGCTCTGCGAGAAAAATAATATGAATCTATTATTTTATTGGGCAACACTACCAGGGTCTTATGTGTGCATCTATTTAAAACTATTTCAAATCCTTTAAAATTGGAGATTATGCATATTGATTCTATCCATAAAAGCATTCTCCTCTATATTCTTCTAACCAATACTAAGCAGAGTAGAAATTGGATCCTCCTTTTCTTAACAGATCTAAAGTTGATGTTCCTCTTCCAAGACTGTGCTATGATTGTTTTCTCCTGTCCCATTGTCTTCACTTGGGAAACACTGATTTTGGCTTCAGTTCAGTTTTTGGTACAATAACACCACGTAAGTATCTTCTGCTTGCTTTTTATATGGCAAATATGGGATATCTCTGTCATCCCTTCTTGTTATGATGGTTTGGGTTCTGTGTGGATCCCAGAGGTATTCATCATTTTAGGGCAGCTGAAACCAGCAACATCAGCAACTAAAATATGCAAATCAAGAGAGTGGAAAGAATAAGGCCTTAAATATTTTTTACTGAAATTATTCTGTCATCTTCTGGGTTTTGGATCTTTGGAGTGTTCTGAAGTGAAGCTTCTCTTCACGGCCATACACAAAAGGAACTCAAGTACTTAAAAATATGAAATAAAATAAACTTTTATTGGCAGTACAGGGATAGCTATTTCTGAGCTGTTACTTCTTGGAAATAGTTTCTTATTGTTTTCACAATATCTGTCCAGTTCAATCTTGAGTCTGCTGGTCCTGAGAAGTGGGGAGATGTGATGGTGGAGTTCTGTAAGCAGCAGATAGTGGGAAAATTTCATCGATTTAAATAAAATGGTAAGTTTTTGGTCTGAATTTTTTTTTTCTGCTCCTGTACATTATACATTGAAATATTTAAGTCCATTTTACTTTTTCCTAAAAAAAGACTCCAAGAAATTTCTGCCTCAGTAAGGAAAGTGGAATTGTTTCACCTGTGTGATGTCCCATTTGTTATGATCATAGATTATGCGCTCAGTGTTTTTGTACTGTTACTCTCACATCTTTGAATATATAAGTGATGAGATTTCTGTGGAAAATTGTGAGATGTGGTATTTCCCTCAGCTAGGGATGTGTTTCCTAAACCTATACTAAAATATTTTGTGTCTTTCTTCAGTATGTCATGTCAGTGCCTTGCTTATCTCTGTGTGTGTACTTTTTTTCCCCAATGATTTTCTATTCTCCTCTTAAAACTGGGGAGTCTGAGTTTTCACCACAAACAGGTATCAGCCATCTCCGTATGCTAAACAAACCATTTAATCTGAATGCAGCTTAGTGGTTCTGGTGAGTTGTTGCAGATGTTTGCTTGTTTTTAATTTAATAATGAGGTTTAACCTCATTAAATTTAAATAATAAATAAATTTAAATAATGAGGTTAAACCAAAATTCTTTGTGTTGGCTCATCATAAGGGAGCATGCAGGTTATGTAGATGTCATTATTTGTGATCATTTATTGCCATTTATTAATGACAAGTAACAGATTGGTGATCCCAATGGTTACACTTCTGTTTGGTCTGTTAGGATGCTGACAACTTTTGCTGCTTAAAAAAAAAATCTTACTTAACTGATGCTATACATTCTTTCAAATGAGGTACTCTACTCACCAGAACTGTAGTGAGAAACTGCTCTATCCACCCATTTTTTTACTTTGATATAGAAATTTTAACCTTTCTCTGGACACTGGATTGATTTTTTTTTTTTTAAATTTTGACAGAAGTTGGGACTACTACTTTTTTTATTAAATAGAATATTGTTTTTGTTTTAAATATAGCTATTGTTACAGGTAATAATGAAATGGAGATTCTTTTGCATTTCAAGAAAAGAATGCTATAATGAAATTTTGCTTTTTAGGTACAGCAGTTATGTGCTGTAATCTCTAGACACTACTCTCACTTATTCATAGATGAGTTGTTTAAAGTAATGTACAATAAGCCCTGATCAGATTTTAGGATGAAGTATGAAACTGTTGAGACAAATGATGTTCAGCCGTCTAATTGCCTAAATTAATATTTTGATTCTTGAATTCAGTGGCAAATCTGTCAAGACACAAAACCTTGTCCCTTTCTGCCTGTCTCAGATGTTCCCAAATATAATAATTAGCAGTATCACAGTGAGAGCAGAATTCAGTGACCACTGTTATTTCATGGTTTCAGCAGCTCTGTCTCACTGGGAGTGCTTTGAATTTTTCACTCAACTTAGCAACATACTCTTTGATACACTTTTCATTATTAAGCTAATAGGGAGGCTCATGGAGGATTTTAAAATGGATTCAAGTGTGAAATCAGTAGGTAATGTACATAATGAGGCCATTGCTACAGCTGTGCTGCTTGGTAGAGTTAAGTTACAAGGAAACTTGAAATTGGCTTCAGCTTGAGTTAGACCTGCACCTATGAACAGCAGAGGTATTGGGCATATCAGGCAAACTATGTGTATTTCTCCCATCTGTCTCTGAGGTTCTGACTATAAACATGGTTTCTTCTCTCCCTTACTTGTTTGTGGATTTTGGGATTACTTTCCTATCTAAATTATCCCGAGTCTTCTCATGGTAATACAGTGGTATGGTATGCATCCATCTGAGAATACTGAGTACATCTTATCTTGCAAACACCTCAATTTTTTCTGATCTTGCTGTGGTTGCAAATCATTCACTAGCATAACAGGGCAATTCAAACTAATATTTCGAGTTCTCTAAACCTGTCTGTGCATTTTTATAATTGGGAAGCCATAAAACAGTGCCCAGCCTTTTGAAAAGGTGGGTGTTCTTGTGGCTATGACTGCTGGGGGGAGATCAGAGGGAGGAAAGAAGGGCTTGGTTCCTATCTCTGGCATACTTTTCGTGGCTTATAGTGTGTCACTTAGACTCTGAGTCTCTGTAGGGATCTCATAACTAATACCTGTAGGGATAATAGCCCTTATTCTCTTGTCTATCCCATTGTTTTGGTTTGTGAACTCTTTCTAGTAAAAGACTGTTTTTTATAGTGTGTAGTGAGATCTGTATTGTTTCTTTTAAGCTGTGCTACAAATATTTGTGACAATCACCTGTCAAAATATTTTTATAAACAAAAAAAAATAGATGGTTTTAGGAAAACAATATTCCCATGCTTCTGTTGTTGTTTTGGAGTGGTTGTTTTTGATTTGTTTTGTTTTGTTTTTTTGGTTTTTTTGTTGGTTTGTTGTTGCCCACAAAGAAAGCACAGCCAGCATTTCCTGAAATAGTCTATGATTTTCCTCTCTGCATGAATTGCTGTACTGTCTTTTGAAGTTGTGATCTACTAAGAGAGTGAGACAAACTGGGAATCCACAGCAGCTGTTCTTCAACACTCTCATGAGGGGAAGTGGAGGGGCAAATGTTGATCTTGTTATTCTTGTCAACAGTGACAGGACTCAAAGAAATGGTGTGGAGCTGAGCTGGGGGAGGTCTAGGTTGGATATCAGGAAAATGTTCTTCACTCGGGATGGTTGGGCATTGGAATAGGTTCCCCATGGGAATGGACACAGCATAGAGTTCAAGAGGCATGTCTGGACAATGTTCTTGGGAACAGAGTGTGATTGTTGGGGTGTCCTGTGCAAGGCCAGAGGTTGGACCCAAGGGTCCTGAGGAATCACTTCCAAGTCAGCATATTTTATGTTTCTGTGAATAAAGGGATCAAGTGTAAGAAAAACAGTTTAATTAGAATTAAATGTTTCTAATCCTGGCTGCTTGAAGTGTTTAATATGTTTTGTTTATGATAAATCTACAGGAACTTTATCATCTGTGAAACAGGCAAATTTTTATTGAATTGATATGTTGAATTTAGACAAGGGGTGATGGAAGGATTTCAAGGGGAACAGAAGTTCAGATTTAGGTAGGTCCAGACTTTTTTTGTCTTGTTTTTGTTTTGGGAAGTTTTTACGGCAGGTGCTGCTTGATGTATTTAGTGCAATAGGCATGGACAGTATGTTGTAAGAACACAGATATTCCAGGTCACACTAACAGACCTGCAGAACTAACGCACATCTAAAAAAGATGATCTGTGCCTGAGGAAATGCAAGTGATGATACAGTTGTGAAAATTAACATTAGCCTGATTTTACTTCCTACAAACAATCTGAGAGACCCAGTAAAATAAAGTGTGGTTTCTGTAGTGCTGCCTGAACTCATGCAAAACACTTTGAAGTTGTATATTTGTATATAATGAAGGCTCATTCTCTCAGGGAAATGAAACCATGGCCTCTAAAGGACAAGAAGAAGTCGTCCTTAAGAACAAAGATGGAGAGGAGAGTGGAAGAGGGAAACTCAAGATTCTTAAAGTTTTTTGTTTTGTTTTGTTTTTTGCTTTGGAACCTCTCACAGTGGAATATAGTGAAGCCTAAGACTTAGGCTTTTCTTGAGCCTGTGAGATCTTTTTTTTTTTTTTTTAATATATATTTGTTACTCCAGAAAAAAAAAAAATCTCTAAGCCTTCTTTCTGATGGAAACAGATGAATTCATGAAATTCTAATTCTGGGATATTAGCCAGAAATTGGGAAATCAGCTTTTAACAAAAGCAGAAAAAATATGTATGCTTGTACCTTCAATAGCTAAAAGTAGTTGGAGAAATCTGAAGTTAGGACTCCCCTTCCCTACCACAAATGTTGACAATTGGCCACACAGAATTATTAGTATTATTTTAAATGCCTTGAAATGTTTAATGGAATGTCTTTGGTTTTAAGGATAGCAGCATATCTCAAGACTCTTGAAAAGAAAGTTGCCATGCCAGAAATCCCCTAGGGAAGCCTTTTCCTGCCATGAAATCCTGGACAGGGTGACTTGAATACAATTATGAATGCCTCAGAGCTCATCCAAATAGAGCGAACTCTGCACCTTAGAGATTCTCACACCAGCAGTTTCTTTGATGTGAAACAGTTTGTGAGGCAAATCCAGGAAAATCTATTGTCTATCAAAGATTTTTGCCACTGCCCAGCTGTGGGACAATGCCTGGAAGTGGTGTGGGAGCAAGGCATGGGGTAGGATGCCTTTTGCTCTGATGTGGGGCACAGCTGCTGCTGAGCAAACGGAATAAGATTGTATCACAAGTCATGCCAGTTCAAAGCCTTACAGGGCTTGAGCTAATTCCTCATTCTCTTTATTGTTTTTACCGTAGGAGAAAAGGAGCCAGGATGGGCAGATGATTACCTTTGGTTGTTTTTGCTGTACCACAGTTAGAAAAACAAATGTGGCTGATATGTTTAATTTTGTCTTAACTGTTCCAAGACAGGTTAATCAGTGCAGTGTTTCCTTGTGCTCACAGCTGCCCCAGCCCATCAGCTCTCCTCCTGCAGGAAGGCAGCTGGTCTTGCCTTGGTGATTTCCACTGTTACTGCAAACCTCCTCATTCCCCTGGACCTCTGCAGGAGCCAGCTCCATTTAGTTTAACCTATTCTCCTTCTAGTTTTAGATTGCTAACGTTGGGTACAGAGGTAGAAGGAGATAAAAAAATCTTCCTTTTAATTTTTAAAAAAATTCAGCTCCAGATTCTCTGTCATATATAATGCTTTTTCTGATGGTTAGGCATCACACAGTCACTCCTGATATAGTGAGGTATCTTTTAATAGGAAAACTGAGGAAATAGCCTCTAATGATTCTTTGCAAGATGTTATTTTTACCTCTGCAATAACTGATTTGAGACTCAGTGGTGGCCAACGGCCAGGAAAAGAGCAAGACAGCGCTTTCTAATAGAATGTGTGAGTCTTCCGTACCATGTTAAAATGAGGAGTATTGGATAATTTCCCTTAGAGGCAGAAAAAACTGTTCTGCACGGAAGTATTGCTCATGATCCCTTTACAATCCCTCACCCAGGGTTATGGTGACCTGATATTTTGTTTGTTTTTTGTATGCAAGTCCATATTCTCCTGTCTTTTTTTTTTTTTTTTACACTTACGCAACTGCTCTCTCAGCTGTGGAGGCAAGAGCTGTGCTGGGACCTTATGCAAGGCATACAGGCTGCTTTTCTCTCGTGGAGAGGAGAGGAGAAAGTGAGTGAGCTTGAAGTATGATCCCAAATCCCATCAGATCCTAACTGCTGCTGGGGTAGATGTAACATCTGACCCTGCTGAGAGCATCATCTTGGCTGTTGCCCACGTAGCTGATGTTCCATTGCACATGTACGTTGTCTCCCCTCACTCACCCCATTAAAATTCAGTTGAATAGAAAATGTTTCCGTGAAGCTTTTGAAGTTAAGACTGTGCCTAATTTTGTCTGTTTTTCTGCTTTTCTTTTTTTTTTCTGTGCATCTTATCCTGCCTTATTGTATAAATCTCTGTGTGTGTTTATATATGGAGCAAAGCTGAAAGAGAAATTCCCACAGTTGCTTTACACTTTGGGCTGTTTTTAAGATGTAAAAACCATGATAGTCTGTCTTTTCAATGGAGTAATTCTGAAACAAAAATTGTCAGGGTCAAGTTGTAATAAAAATTTCATGTTCTTTCTTTCTGTTTTGATTGAAAGCACTGAATTGGATCTGCTGACTTATTGTGAGAAGGCTGGGAGCCTTATACACTAGGACATTGGATCTGGGACTGCACTAACTGAACACTAAATTAACATAATAGACAATAAAACCTAGCCTCCTATTTGTGATTATTCTTTGAATGTTTTTTGGGGTTTTTTGGGGGTTTTTTCAGTGAAGAATTACAAGGCCATAGTAAAAATAATGGAAGTGATGGGAAATGTTCAGACTTACAGTTTCCTGAAATTAGAACAGTTTAAGCATGTGGTATGTGAAGAACTAGTACCCTAATACCAATGACCACTGCTTTCCATCAGGAATAAGAAGATTTGATTACCAATTTCATTGTAAAGTTTGTATTGTTAGTGGGATTGTGTGTCAATACACCTGCCACACTTACTTGCTTCAATGCGGCAGTTGCAATCTAAGTAATTTAAAATATGACAAGATATTAAAATGGGGAAATTCCATCTGTTTCTACCAACAGATGTTCAAAGCCATATAATACATGTTGAGAGAAGAAGCAGACACCTTAGTAGCACACTTAAGGAATGCAGAACTTGTAGCTGTGTGTGTGATTTCTTTATCTATTTATTACTGGAAATTTCTAGGCTTCGGTTTTTGGAGGATGTGGTGCCTTGCTGCCTCTGAGACAAGCTGTGTGCTAGTGGAGTGAATTAGGCGTTGTACCTGCTGCTGTGTCCCCGTCTGATGAGGGAAATCTTTCCTGGCTGGATTGGTCTGAGCTGAGAACTGTGCTATATATTAGTTCTCTTACCTGAGGATTATGATTATTTTTAAATTTAGGAGCTGAACTAACAAAACATGGTGTTTTCCTGAAGAATTGCCTCTAGTGCAAATGGACAGTATAAACACTTTTTCAGCTCTGATTGAGTATTTATGTATGTGTGGGGGGAAAGAGAGAAATGATATTGTGTTTTGACTGAAGAGTTTGTGAATCATGAGTTGGTCTTGGGCTGAGTACAAGGAGGAGCTCCTAATGCCCTTCATTAGTTGCATATCCTTATTTCCTGTCGAAAGAATTTTGGAGAAGTTGTCTTTTTCAGTAATGAAGCTGGCCATAATAATTGTGACGTCTTTAACGATTGTATGTTTTATTTATCCTTAGTTCTGTGAAAGTTGGCTTCCAAATGTTTTTGGAAATGTGTTTTTGAGGAGAGTTTGTCCAAATCTGACAGAGGTTGCAATTCTAGCACTTACCATGTGAATTCAATGTGATGTCTTTGCCCTAGGCAAAATAACAAATTTTGAACAAATTTATCCCAGTGAGAATTTAATACTATTTCCATGAGGAAATGTCCCTATTTTCAGTGTGAATCATACCTGGATTATTAACATGTGAAATGGCAGTTTTCAAACTTCACAAATGATTTACATTTGTAAGCACACTAGTGAAAATTCAGTGTAAAAAATCCGGTTCTCTATGGAAGTTTTTGATTTTTACTAAGCAGTGTGATTTCTCTCTCTTTTTTGTTTGGTTTTTTTTTTTTTTTTNAAAAAAATTAATGTTTGTCATTAAGGAAATCCTAAAGTGTGACACAAGAGATTTTAGTAGGATGGTCATGCTATCTGTTGTTGATAGGGTTCACTCTTAGTGCAAGTCCCAGGTCAGGGCATAAGCCAAGATCTGAGATGCAAGCAGTGTAGGCTGGATTAAAGAGACTTGACTACCTTTTGTTCACCAGGGATTTGGCCCAAATATTTTAGCTATGATAAGAAAAACTAATGCTGGGTCTTAATTAGCCAAATGTGAGATATTTTGCGTTTATCTTTGTGTTAATTCACAGTTCAATATATTTTCTATCAAGCTTCAAAGTGATAAACTTCTTCTAATCCTATCACCCTACAGTAATATAGTGGAATGTTTACTAATTGCTCAGAAGCATTTTATTTAAAGATAAATAATCTTTGTACTGGAAATGAAATTTAAAGTAATTTGATTTTATGCTGATATACTAAAAGCAGTACTGTATACAGATGTCTTTATCATCAGTTTTACTAAGGAGCCTATATTTAAATATATTTATAATATATTAGCAGGGAATTTCAATATACCCCATGAATAATATAAAGCAGCAAAATAAGATTGTGCATCCTCACAAAAGAAACATATATTTAATTATTAATTTCATTTGTGAGTGATGTGTTCTTGTCATTTCTATCCTTGAAATAAGAATTCTCAGAGGCTCTCATCTGCCACATAAATTTTTTCTCCTGGTTCTTGTACATGATTCCTAGTATTTTTAATTCTTATTGTGATCTTCTAAAAACTTTTCTCATTTCTTCTAGTGCATTTGCCAGCCACTTCTTCCCTGTAAGATGTTTATCTTTGCTGGTTCTTGTGTTTTGCATAAGGCATTTACATGTTAACTTTCATTTTCCTTGATTTCTTAAAATGCTTTTAAAAAATCTATATGATTATGTAGGAATGGCATTCTGAAACTGTCAATACATTTTTTGGTGAAATGCCTTGTAGGAAGCAAGGAAAGCTATAAAACTCCTTTAGACGCCTTAGTTATGGAAAAATTGTGAACCACTCTTCTATACAGTACCTGAATGTACAAGTGGCTGCTGAAGATTCTGGGTATAATGGCCAAATCCTCACCCCTCATTAATTCTTATAAGAAACATTCAATTTAATTCAAATTTAAGTAGTACAGAAAAAAAGAGTTGTAAGGAGCATGTAGGCAAAGAATCTTCCATATCAATCTAATTGGTTTCTACTAGACTGATTCTTACTGCATTGTGAATTCAGGGTGATATCTTTGAGGCTAGTACTTGTAATCTGGAGGTTTGATTGTTTAGTTTTTTTAAAATATGGCATACTTCATCCAAACCCAAACAATAGTTAACAATGGTTGTAGACTATGGAAAACAACTCTGATGTCCATTGAGTGCAGCTGGACGCTGGTCAGATTTCCATCCAATTAAGTTGCAGTTCTTGAGTGGGATTTCTGGAATAGAAGGTGAACTCATGTTCACTGTTCTTGGGAGCAGCTGGAGATAGGGGTCTGCACAGAGGTAGGGAGGGAAGAGAAGACTGAGAAGTGGGGATGAGGATCCGAGCCTGTTATTCTAAATAATTGGCATGGCTGCTCCCAAACTGCTCTGCCATCGACCACTGTGGCTCTTCCCTATCCTTATGGTTGCATACTTTCAAATCTCAGCTCTTAGCATTAACTCTCATCCGTTAACGTGTCCTTAGTTTCGCATGCCGTGCTGTGCTATTGGGAAGCAGAGGCTGTGGTGGTGTGGTGTGGGTTTGGGCTGTACCAAACGCTCTGAGGCACCGTCTGCCTTCGCCCTCCAGGCTGAGGCGGGAAGAGCGAGGCCTGAGGTGCCTTAGCACAGGAGCCAACCGCAGACCCGCTGGGCCCTGCTGGAGCTGCCCTCTGAGGTGAGTCTCTTCTGTGTTTAAAGACACGTCTATACACGATCACAGTGTGACACTTTTGTTACCACGAGTCTGGGTACCACCTGTGCTCAGCCTGCAAGAAGCAGCCATGAGAACCTGCCTGTGAGGCTTGGCCTGAGGCAGGGGAGCCCCGGCTGCAGCACTGCCCTGGCCTTGGGCAATCTGTGAAACCCAGCAGAGGCCTCTGAGAATTATATTTTCCCTCTGTTTAGCTCTCACAGCAGCCTTGTGAGGCCGATGAATTATGTATTACAGGCTGGTTTCTCCCGCAGGCTTATGGGCATTAGCTGAGGTGGCTCTGGGGGAGCCAGCGGCTCCTCAGCGGCCGTGCCCACAGGAGCTCGCTGAGCCTGCCCTGCCCGGGGCCGCTTTGGGCTGCACAGCCTGGCCTGGCCTCCGTGGCTCCCAGAGCCCCACACTCCCAGAGGGTGGGATGGCTGTGCTGGTGGAAAGGTGGTCATCCTTCCTCTCAGGTGTGCTCAATATCCAGTTGTACATCCTCTGTTTTATACCTGCCTGTGTTTGTGTTTCTCTGCAATCAGTTGCCTGTTGAAAAAATGTAAATATTTTAGGTACAAGGCTTTAGAAGACTTCATGTTGTTGCTCACCAAAAGATACACACTGTGTGTTTTCAACATTTTTCTAAATGCCTGTATAGCTTTTCTTATTCTATGAAGTGGAATATTTTCCCTAAGGAGTTAACTAATATCTCTGAAGCCTTCTAAGGTTAAGATTTGAAAAGCCTTCAATATATGTCCCTGATTTTCTGGTTCTGTTGCTTATTTGTTTAGGCTGATGGGAATAGGCTTTGTCTACTGTGCTTGAAGAAGAAAAGAAGATTTTTGTGCTCCCAGGAGGTGAAGGCAGTTTTCATTGGCATTTTAGTGAAATATTAAAGGCAAAGCAGATTTGGAGGGACACACTGCAAAGGCTGTCACAGTGATCAGAGAGGCACTGGAGTGAGGAAAGGGACAGCTAAATGTGTAGGTGGAGAGTCAGTCCATTTGTGCAAAGGTATGAGTAACTGAGGTTATGAATTGGTTGCAGATGGAAGATGGCAAGCAAGAAAAGTGGAACAAAATTATATTGACATCCCTGTGTTGTCTAAAGACCACTACAAGACCATTAGTATTGCTGCGTAGCCAGCTGGGAGGCCCTGTCAGAGTGAGGTTTTACTTAGGCAACTGGTATTGATTTTTGGTCTGCTGCCAGGATGTAGGGAAGAAAAGATTTTTTTTTTTTTTTCTTTCTTTTCCTTTTTTCTTTTTTTCTCCTGTGTCCCTATTCATGGGTACAAAGCAGTGTGTCTGGACCTGGGATGTATGGTTGAGAGTGTCCATGTGCTGTCATGACTGACTTTATTGGGAGAAAAATCTTTTGAATTGATCTTAAGATTTCTGGCCTTGCCTTGCTGATCTTTACCTCTCTCCCTCTCATGTCTCTTGTAAGGCCATGCTAAAAGGCAAAATTAAGAATCCAACACATGGTTGTAGCAAACATCTTTTTTCCATCTCTGAATGAGTTTTGAATGAGGTTTCGTATTTCTGGTTGCCTGAATAGAGAGCCCTGTGTTTGCCCTGGCAGCAGCAGCCAGAGCTGTGAGGGCTCAACTCTCCCCTGGGGTTCCTCAGGGGCTCCTGACAAGAGCTAGGGGCAAATACCACAGCAGTGTAGGGAGAAACTCTAAGGAATCAAGCTGCCTATAACTCCTGGCCAAAGTCTGATCCAGATACTGCCAAATAAAGCTGTTGTTAGTGTTCCTGTGTCATCTGTTCTGGTGAAAACAGAGTGGGGGCTAAAAATGGGCCATGAAGCAGCTATAAGGCCGAGGTAGCAGCTCTTGTTCTTGGGTCTCACTTGAAGTGGCAACATGGAAGAGGAGTAGCTTAGTCCTTAGTGATGCTTCTCTTCTTTTCCCTCCATTGCAGGAGGAGTGCCAGTTTCTCTTCTGTTTATGAGTCCCCAGTTAAATGTGTGTGCAATGAGTTTATTTCCCCATTTCCTAAGAGGAAGCTTGGCGAAGAGAAATTTCTGGCAAGAGAAAGTGAAAAATAATGAGCTGTGGTCTGCTTGTAATAGATGGACAGAGACTGACCTGGTTAAAATCACATAGGATCCTTCCTCATGACTTACATTAGATCCTAATATATTGTTATTAATAAACTTCTTTAGTAGAGAAAATCTCATAGAAATATGGTTTTCTTCATTCTATTGCACATGTGACAAACACTTAGCTAAGGATGGCTTTTCTTTAAAATGTGTATACCTGCACTCTGAAAATTGAGGCTGCAGAATTGTTAGAAAAACAAGCACTAAAGCAGAACAGTGCTGTTCAAGTGTAATAGATGAATTAAATCTACCATGCTATTTCATCCCTGTTCATCTACGTCCCTTCACTTTTCTCTCATGTTGTGAAGCCTACTGAAATTAATTCTATTGTGTATTTGACAGATTATTCCTGTGGAGGGTAGGTCTGAACATTGCTCATTTCCAAGGAGATAAAATGAAAATATTCTTTTGGGAATTTGGCCCTTTAATTATGGGTAATTTTTAAACCAATTAGTTTCGATCATTGAAACACCAGATTAAATCTCAGCATTGATTGAGGTCAGCTCTGTTAAGTCTTCAATTTTTGTGTTGTCTTGTGGAACAGACAGCTGTTTGTCCTGAAAATTTGTTTGCTGCTGCTTTGTTTACACTCTCTCCTACTTCAGTTCTGGCCACATATCTGATTGGGAAACAGTTATAATCAAGGGAAAAAAACAAACCAAAACAAACCAAGATACTATAACGTTTAAAATGGTAAATGTTTTACATTTTGTCTTGTTCATAGTGATTAATTAGAACTTTTTGCAAACTCCCCATCTATTTCTGTGTGATAGTGATTAAAGAGTACAAAAGTAATTTATTTATAAATTCTGTCAAAAGTGCTAAAGCATGTCTGTTCTGAAGCATGGCAGAAATCAATTATTCTTAGCTTATTCTTTTTCCTTAGCTCTCCCTCCAGGACCTACTTAGATTCTCTTTGGCTTAACTTTAACCCTGAGATGGAAAATTATCTGATTTGAGGTTGAATCACCAAGAATTGTCCCTGTTTGTCTGTGGAGGGTGTTAGCCCCTTATAGAAGAATAACATGCACAATTAAAAATGGCAGCTTATTCAATTAGGTCTGTCAAGATCCAGAGTACACGGTATTGTATTTAATTTTACTGTTCAGTGCTTTAATTCCCTCCCCACACCATGATAACCAAATCTTTATCTGAATTCAGCCCAGTTAGGCTATAAAGTAATCAGGAAAAGGCTTCTGGGTTTTAGTTGCTGCAGAAAAGCTGATGCAATATGAATCATGGTTTGCAACACTGTATGCAACAATGGTTTTATAAGATGCAAGCATAAGATCTATTTCCTTAAGAAACTGAGGTGTTTTATGAAGACCTATTAGTGTAATAGAGAACATTTTCGTCTGTGCTTTTTGCTAGAAAATGCTAGTGTAGGTTTGGTGGATGTCACTTAAATGTGTGCTATGTGTGAGCATGGCTGCTTTTTAAATCATGCTTTTGCAAAATATCAAATGGAACCGCACCATTCATTTCATAATGATTTTAAGTGCAACAGCCCCCTTTATTCCAGCAATATTTTCATACAAATAAATCACTTGGAAGTGACTGCTTTAAGTGTAGAATTAATTTTCAAGTTTGCCGGAACATTCTGCACATCAAGGATCTTTCCTTTTGGTCCTTAACACACATGCATATAGTCTAGCTGCCCTTCTTAAACCTTGAACTTGAATTTCAGTCTGGAAACTGTAAATTCCTTAAGCCGAGCACAGACTGTTGCCTTTATGCAGAAACATTTGCTAAATTTAGAAATATAGACAACAGTTCTAGGAAATGCTACCTAGGATCTTTACTTCATTAGCTGACAAGTAAGAACCCACTTGCAAGCCAGTAAGATGGGGTTGTTTTCCTTGCTGCTGTTTGATAGCAAATGATTACAGATAAGCTGTAGGGATATCCATTTATTCACGAGGACTTTGTCTTGTGGATGAAAAAAACATTACCAATTCAGAAAGCTCTCTATGCATGGCAATCAATTTTAACTCTGCCTTTTTGCTGATAATGGAAGCTTCTCTCTCACCCCCTGTCTGGCTCACGCGAACTCCTCTTCAGCATGTTCTGAGCTTGACAAAGTTGTGTAAATCATTTTATGGTAACAGAAGATATTGTTAGGCTGGTAAACAGAAAGGAATAAATACACAAGTGTCAAGCTGCCTTCAGTTATATCTATTTATTACCCCACATGAATGCACACAGCGCTTCATAAAACTCCAACAGTATTTTAATCAAGTTACATCTTTTGGGAGAGGGAGAAGCTGTTGTACAGACCATGTTAACTAAACCTTCATGCTCAATAGAGTGCAGAACACCAATTAAGGAGACTTTTGCTCTAAAACTGCCCGAATTTGCCACGTGAGCCAGGAGAATCTTTTATAAGAAGGCTTATAGGACTCTCTGGGACTTGGTATGCTAGCTAGAGAAAGGTGACATAAACACAGGCGAGTGTATCCACTAGAGGGTATTGGCACACTATATATGGTGGTGCATTATAGATAATATCTAACAGGTCTCATTTATTATGCCCTTATACAAGACCTTTAAAAGTCCTTTCTCTTGTAAAGTCCGTATTCCCCGGGATCTTTTCCATTTCCTGGTAGCAAATGCATTCCAAATATGAGCTCAGTTGCCATTAGAAGAACAAAGGGGTGGGAAGCTGCTCACCACCAAATTATCAAATGGCTCATGCCCAGGTGCTGATTGAAATATTGATGCAGTCAGAAGACTTCTAGAGAGTTGGAATGTCAATTGAGCAATATGAGGACTTGCCTCTGCCTTGCACAACGGCTTTCAGGAGAGGGATAAGTGGGTTCAAATTCTGCAATCCAAGCATTTCCAAAAAGCATCTGTCCTGGAGCAGAAAAAGCACAGGAACGGAGCTCCCATTTTTAAGAGCATCCTGTAATCCCATTGCCATCAAGACTTTGTAACAAATCTTGGAGGAGGCTTTAAGTTTATAGGACAAGGCTGGTTTGCTTCAGAGAAGAATTTGTATTTGTTGTTCACATAAATGGCCTATCACTTTATAATCCTAAGAGTACTACTTTTCAATTTAAAATGCTTACTTCATTAGGCTTGATATAGAAATTGGGTGGTTTTGCTCATAAATGACTATAAAAAGGGAGAGAGAAAGGAATGTGTGTGAAAATATCAAGTGATATTGTAAGTGTGAGAGTGACCATGTGAAAGTGTTTCAACTGGGCATTGGAGTCACTGGAAGACTCTGGGTGGCTTTCATTAAAATGTTTTTGAAAATTTCTTTTGCGGAAAAGAGTGAGAAAAATGTAGTTACCTGCTTTTAAGGGCATAGTTCAGTGGTGGACCTGGTAGTTCTAGGTTGATGCCTGGACTTGATCTCAAGAGGTCTTTTTGAACCTGATGGAATCTACCATTTTATGGGATTACTTGGAGTGTTCTGAGGTGGTTCTTCTGGAAATTTTGTTCCTTTGGAAAGCACCATGGTAAGTGGTGATTCCATGGTGAACGTTTTACATTAAGTTGTGTATCTGCATAAATACCTGCAAATTCCATCTCCTTTGAGAGCCTGGGCCATGTAAGTCACAAAGGGAATTTTCTAACTGGTATGAAAAAGTCTAGACAGAAGAAGTCACCATCCTGCTTGTAATGAACCTAATTGTAGATGTGAACAAGGCTCACCAAAAGACACTGATCCCAAAAGCAGTGCTGCTGACAAAAATGAGGGAGGTGAAACCAACAGCAAATATTGCCTTGTTTGTATTACAAAAGCCATTGGCTTTCTTTCCCATGATAACACACTAGCTCAGGGAATTGATGATAATGCCTATGAGCATGTCAAAAAAGCATTTTAATGAGAAAGCCCTTTATGTAATATCTTTTTTTATTCAAATTGGAGATTGAGGGATCAAGTAACAGGATGAGATGTTCAAGGATTGGCCTGGAAGAAATAATTTAATTGCTGCAGTCATTAATGAAAATGTCGTCCTTAAATATTCAAACATCTAAAGTAGTATTAATAATTAATCTATATACCATGCATGAATACTTGCTAATTTTTTTTAGAGGGTAAATTTAAAATAATTGATTATGTGAAAGGGAGTATTTGTTTAGGTAGTTGTTTTGTTGTGGTTTGTTTGTTTGTTTTTTGTTTTCTTTTTGTTTTTGTTTGTTTTTTGTTTTGTTTTGTCTTTTAGCATTGATAGTATGGTTTGAATAACTAAAATTCAGTGGGGGAAAAAGACAGCTTAGATTTTCTGGTTTGTCTTCCAAAATAGGGTTTTACAGTTATTTGCAGATTTTGGTGTTCTATCTAAACTAAGTTTAATTTATCCAAGTTACCTGTGCAATAATAGAAATATTTCCTGACTTTTCTGAGTTGTTTTCAGATATGTAGACTTTAACAGGCTCTCTTTAGAGATGTCTAATTCTGTGATTTCAAAAAAAGCCCACACAATTTTATGTAGGCCTTTGTTAGTGTCCTATTTTATTGCAAACGTGTGTTTTCTATTCAATATTTCTTCTTAACATCTTCCAGTGAAATCACCTATATATTTTTTCATGTAATATGCCTGGTTTTGCATTAAATTGTTCTACCTCATGTTTTTCCTCATTGAATACCACTTGTAATTTTCTTTTGACATCTCAAGTTTCTGAATTTTTGTTTTACTTCTTATTTCAGTCATTATGGACAGAAGTCAGTTATCACTACAGTTCGCAATTTCTGTAATTATGTTTTAAAAGAAAATTATTTTCAAATTTCCAACGTATTTGTTTAATTGCTCCAAAATAATTAAGAATATCAAACAAGGCCAATAGCCTTTATGTTCATTAAATAAATTATGTAATTCCTATTTCATGTAATTCTGACTTGCATCTAGGCTAGACTGATGGAATGTTGATATCTCAGCATTTGAGGCAAAGTGTTTGAACTCTGGATATTTTTGCATCCCTTTCCTGTCAGGCTGAATTTTCTCAGTATTGCACTTCTGAGAAAAGTCTTAACATTTGCTGCTAGAAATGTAGCAAGTTCACAGATATATTAACTCTCATTTTCTACTGTAAAGATGAATAGTCAAGTATTACAAACAAAGCTGTATCTTCCAGCCAGCATCCTGCGAGTCCAGGCTCCTTGCATTTCCATTTCTTTTTCCAGTGGTTGGTAGTATCAGCAGTTCAGCTTTTCCATTCTGAATTAGGATATCCTACCACCAAAAACTTCTTGACCATCACATTAATGGATTGAGAAAGACTATTGTAGGTGACTAATATTTTTCAACTTCAATTAAATATTACCGGTTTGGCATGACTAATTCTTTTTCCGCTTTATGATGCTCCTTCCATTGAGTTTGTGATATGATGATGTATTTTTGCAGAACTTGAAGTAAATTGTGGGATTATTTGTATTTCCACTGGGAATTTTATGGCAAACTCCCTTTTTTGTTTTAACAATTTACTGAAGAGTTGTGAGTTACTCACACTGATACTCAGATACAACACCTCTTGCTCATGTCAATATTTCGGTTTAAGAATAAATGCCAATATGAAAGTCAATCCCATGTTAGAAAATAATGGCTCTGCAGTACCATTTTCCTGTGTTTGCCTTAATAAAACTGAACAAAACTCTAAAGAAGCCATGGATTTTAATAAATTCTCTTTAGTTTTACTTGGCATAGAGGCATACATTTTCTCTGGAGAAAAAAAAAAAAAAATTGTGACTTCCTGGGATTCTAGATTTTTGGTTAATTGACTTGGCACTGCCAGTCATGTAAAGACGTTAGAATACCATCAGCTGCTTTGTTGCTGCC
The DNA here is from genome assembly GCA_013396955.1 of Regulus satrapa. Lineage (NCBI taxonomy): Eukaryota > Metazoa > Chordata > Aves > Passeriformes > Regulidae > Regulus > Regulus satrapa. The sequence continues at coordinate 561,803 of VWZN01018494.1, forward strand.
AGGCTGAAGATTCAAAACAGTGCTGGGCTGTGCTTTTCTCTGTGAGCCTGTGGGTCTGTCACATTAATGAATACACAGGTAAACTCTTCCAGGAACATACACAGCACAATGTACAGATTCCTCATTATACTAATATATTTTGTAAGGTGTAAAACAAACTCAAGTTTTATAATCCCAAGTTTCCAATTACTAAAACAGTGTGTAATTTCAGTATACAGACATCTATGGTAATAACTTCCTCTTCAGGCTCAAATGAGCCTTTTCTCATTTTTCTTCCATGTTTATTTGAGTGTAGTGTTGTGTTTCCCCATGCAATTCTTTTTCTTTGTCTTACTGGTGATGGGATATTTATGTGTGTTATTTGTAAACCATTTTTGGCTGGATATTGTTACACATGATGGAAAAATTTGAGCAGCAAGCAAGCTACTACTACTACAGCAATAATACTTCTTCCATCTAATGTGAAGCACTGCTACACAGGTTAAGCTGTAGACAGATAGATGGGAAAGAAAAACAAACCCAAAAATATCCGTACTCTGAATTCAAATTAATTTTTTCTAATGAAGCAGTTGGCATTTCTAACATAGCCTAGAAATAAAATTCTATCTTTATGTCTATATAGCTATAATTGAAAAATGTTATATCCAACATATTGGTGATACCTCTTTTTTAGAAAGCTTGCAAAATATGTCATTTGAGGAATATATTGTTTTGAGCTCTATATTTTTAGAGGTGCTTGAGAAGTTTCATTTTGTTACGAGTTTTGTTTTTTTCTGTGGCCCCACTCTCAACTCCAGTGCTGATGCCCAACCCACACTGTGGGCAGACAAGGTTACTTTTGTATAAAAGTGGGTTTTGGCATATAGCCTAATGAAGCTTCTTTAGAAGGTCAAAGTGAATGGAAAAGTTTTTGCTCAGACTTCAACACACACTCGAGTGGCGTCTTTAAGTCAAAGCAAGACAGATGTTGGTCAATGCATATTTTAGATGTTCTTTTTTTGGATATTCTGCTGCAAGAGCACCTGTCCAGCCAAATGAAAACATCACAAAGGAGTGAAGTGGCACTTGTGCTGGTTCAAGCATTTTAAAGCAGACATACTCAACTATCACTTAACAAAGCAACATCTGTGGCACAGGGGAGGTTTGAAATCACGCTGCTTATTGGGTTTGCTGAAACACGCTCATGGCTGTTATTCCAATTTGTCTGCCTGGTGCCGCAAAAAGATGTTTCTGTGACTTTGGGAAATGAGGTGCAAACAACAGTTTTGCTTCTTGAGCTGACACATCTAAGAGAGCACACAGCTCCTTCTTAGGACAAAGAATATAGGGATCACAGTGGCCAAGTCCTTTCTGTGTGTTTTATCTGCAGAGGTGAGGGCGTGTTTGCATTCCTGTCTCCGCATGCTTGACTTGGAATTCGTAGGAAGTACTTCAGTAGCTCTGTCATATTGCATTTGCTGATCTGTAGGATTGGAAGATGAGCATTTCCAGGTTAAGGAATTATATTTTATTAATAAGAAGGTTCGCTTACCAAAGGCACAGGATTCTTCCAGTTGTTGTGCCCTGTTGCAGGGCAAGCTAAAACTTTTTTTATCAACAGTCAGAAGTGCAAGAAGTACTTTTGACCTTCTGTGAATACCTTTGATTGTAGGAAAAATGAACATGCTCCTAGATTCTTAAATGCCAATCTCTTCTCCTTTTATCTGAAGAACATGAGCAAAAGTACATGTCCCATAACACTGTTTACCTTTTATCAAACAAATGTTTTTGTATATGTGACATATTTCTATAGAGGATATCAACTCCTCTGAAATCAGCCCTTTAAATTTAGCTGCATACTGCGTAATTAGTATCTTTAATTCTAAATCAATTCATAGTTGTACTTTGAGCTGTAGGTTATTTTTTTCTTCTCTATGAAATTACTCACATTATACATACTTTGTATAAACTATCTTAACTGTAGGTGATGAGTGCACTTGGTTTGGGTCTGTTGAATTATGTTTTTTCCCAAAATGATAGCAGCATGCTTATGTTTATCAGAGGAATATTTATCCGACTGACCTGTGGGTTAGCTAGGCTCTTCAGCTAGTTACTACCAGTAAACAGTTAGAAGTGTTAACAGTTTCGTGGCTCTGAAGTAGCAGTCAGGACCATAAGTGTTGTAAGGTGTACTTTGTTGCCAGCTTAGGAGAAACCCGAAGTTAATTTCTCCACTAGAAGCACAGGCTGGAATTTGTTTAGCAGCAGTGCTGTAAAATACGAATTAGTCTTAATGATATCCCTAACAACCCAAGATTTGCATAATACAAATGCCAGTAGGACTGTTGGTAGTGCACTGCTAAAGTGCCAGTCTTCTAATTCTGCTATGCCCTGAGAGTGAGCAGCCTTGAATCGTACGAAGTGAGAAATACCCAGTATGTAAAGGGATGTCAAACCCCTCATTTTGCCCCTACCCTTTGAGTCGAGCAGCTGACCAGCAAAAACAATTGTCCAGAAGAAATAGCCAAAAATCTAAGCTGGGATCCTTGGTAGAAGCAGGTATTTGAGTGAGTGAAGGGACCTGATCTTGTCTCGTTATTCCAGGTACTCAAGTATTAGAAGTGGAGCAAAACTGACCTATTCTTGGTTACCTCTGTGATGACATGGAACTCCATAGTGATATTTAGTAGTCTAGAAACTATATTTTTCTTGTTTTCTGGAAAAAGTGTGGGTAAAGATCGGTTAAAACACGGTCTTTTAATACTGGAAGACATTATTGAAATCGACAAGACAAATACAAGTGTTCCACATTGTAATTTTGTTTTTTGCTTCAGACTCCTTTTAACTACATACTTAACTTTTACAGTTGATAAACTGAACACTGCAGTATTCATAGCCTGAATATAAACAGTGGAATTAATTTTAATAATTTTCATTTTCTATCTTAACAAATAGGCAGAAATGAAAGATCGTAAATAGAAGGAAGAAGTTTGTTTTCTTTCACTTTGATTTATTGGAAGAAAACTTAGACCAACTAATAGGTTACAAGATGACTTTGGTATAATAAATAATGAGGTTACAATTCTAGAACAGCAATTTCCTTATTTACTGCTGTTAATGGGAAAAGTTGGAGATATTAATTTGTCAATTACATTTGAAATGCATTAACTAGCACCAATAGCTCAGTCGGAATAGACACTGAATAGCTCAATGCCCCTTCAAATACTGCACTACAGCCCTAACTAGTAAGCACGTTAGTAAAAAGTAACAAGCAGTTTAAAATTTGCACACACAACTGTAACAGCTCTCAGTCCTTCTTAGGTTAGTTACAAATACATTCCTTTTTTTTGATTTGTTCTTTTTCCCTGATGAATCAGATGAAAGAAAGGAATGCATCTGAAACTGGATGAAGTGTAGTTAGCTGCACTCTCTCTCTCTCTCTCTCTATATATATATATGTATATATGTGTATATATATATATAGCTATAATTTGTTTTAAGAAATACTGCTATCAAGACAAAAATTCTGAAATATCAAATAATTGTTTCAGGAAAACAAGATATTAAAAGTTACAGTTTTCAGTGTAGGTGTTTCCCTTACACACTATAATTTGCAGTGCTTGCACAAGAGGTCTTTTTCAAGGGAACCCACATTTCCCACTTTTTTCCATATAGTATAAATGATATTCTAAAACCTTCACTACTAAGTACTGCTACTTAATTATTAACTATATGTGCTAATAATTTATTACTTGTGATTTTTTGTTTTGTTTCCACTTATATTTTTTGGGTTAATCTATGTTCTGATTTTATAAATGACAAACTCAGTGTCTGTGAAGTGGTTCATAAAAGTACCTTGTTTTCTTCGAGCAATGCTTTGGATCAGCTTGTTGTGATAATGTCTTGAACCTTTTTTATTCTTGATTTTGCTGCAAGAGCAACTCTGCTAGAAGCCTAACTATTTGTAATATCTATCTGATAACAGCAGTGTTTTCAGAAAGATAGCAGTGACAATTACTAGTTTTGTACAAAACAAAGTATTAGTAACTGTAATAAAGGGGTGTAGAGAGGCAGCCTGGTGGAGCAGACCAGCATTGCAGGTGGGCTCACAGGATGTCCCATGGAGGAATACAGGCATGAGATGATGCGAGGTGGCACGCAATGGGCACCAGAGACCTCCCAGTTTTAAATGGCTCACCAGTGGTCAGAGAAATGCAGACTTAGGAGTTGGGTAAAAATTATGTTGGAGCAGGAAAGAGAGTAAAAAGCAAGTAGCTTGTGTGTAAAATCTACTATATACAGTAAGTCTGGATGGCTAAAGGAAAATCAAGGTCAAAAGACTATTAGAAAACACATGAAAATGGCCTTAAAGATATCCTGGAGGAATCACTGTCAATATCATGCAGCTTGCAGTGGCAGAATTGGTGTATGGGTGGCACTGACTCGTTTCTCCCTGCCAGGTGAGAGCTGTTGGTGTTGGGAGCCCAAGCAGCAGTCCACTCCTTTCTCTGTCAGAGAAATGCCAGACACAAGGAAGCCTGCCTATATGTACCAGCTTTAACTGTAAGGTACTGTGCTCCTTAATGATAGATTTTTGTTTTATTGCATGTTCCTTTTCTGTAACTGCTAAACTGGACTGAACCCTTTGATTACACCCTGACTATTCCAACTGTTTTAATCAACGTTTTTTGGCTTTACCTTCAGTGTGGTGTGTGTTTCCTCCTTATATTTAACAAGACATTGGAATTCTTTGTTGTGCTGGGTTAATGTGGAAGGAGAATTGCTGGGGTCTGCAGGCATCCTCTGGCCTGATGTGGCAGCGGGCATTACTGAATTCAGGGCAAAGGCCATTATCTCCATGGCTCAGCAGCAGGAGGAGTGCTCCTGGTCACTCTTTCCAGGACTGTGAACTAGCTCTCTGTTGGTATCAGGAGTGCTGGTGAGAGGCAGGTGAGAAGTGGTGTCCTGACCTTTTCCCCATCAAAACAAGTTTGATCTGAAACCTCATGACAACTTAGTGCAAAGCATTGCAACTCTTCCTCACGTTTTCTTAATGCAGTCTCCTCCCTGGCTGGCCCCATGTCTGGGGAGCCTCAGTTACGCTGGTGTTCAGCCTGGAAAAAGCATCTTTTTGCTGTGTGTTGTATTGTTGAAAATAAAAATCAGTGATGCTAAATATGTTGTTGAAAAGAGTCTTAAAATTCACAGCTCCTTTTGTCCAGTTAATGTTCTATTTCACCGTGTGAATGATCGTTGCAACTGTGCTGTATTTAGCTGTATCCATCAAGTGGAAATAGCTTTTATTAATCCTGTAGCAGAGACAGAAACCTTCATTCCTCACAGGATTCAAGCACCTGTCAGGCACTTTTCCCTCAGCTTGGCTTATAACCAGACTAGGATATTTCTCAGTTTTCAAAATGAATGTTCATTTGAAGTTGGAGTTGCTGCTTGCCTAAGCTCTGAGTGGTTTCTGTGATGCCAAAACCAGGGCACCGGAGAGCTGACTGACCGAGAATGATTCTTCTCCTGCTGCTTGCTATGGGACTGGCTCCTGCATAAGCACAGAAAGAGTAAGTGAGGCTTGTCTGAGGGCCCCTTCCTAGACATAGGTGAGTGATTGCAGCGTTCACCTGTGGCTCAGACACCACCACTCAGCTGCCCACAAACACCTTTGCTGGTGACTGTTTGAGCTATCAGACAAACAGGGCAGCACAATGGTTAGAAATGAAAGTGCCAGCTGAGAGGAGTTACACATAGCAGTGGCTTAAGTAAGGTCTTTCTAGATGCCAGTATTCCAACTGGTGTATTGGGGCACAAACTATTTGTTTAATCTTTGAGGTATCTCAAGGAATCCCAACAAGTCCCAGAGAAGATGAAAATTGGAAATCTTTGTTTTCTTGGTATTACTAAGGGTATTTTTTTCCCCTTTCATTTTGGATGAAAATTGAAATGACTTCACAGAAGACAGTAAGTTATACTAATTTGAATGTGTTATTTATTTCAAGCATGACTCTGCTTGCTGGTGAGAAATATCCTGTAAACTTTTTTGTGATTATATATAGCAGGCAGGTTGGTAATTTCAAATTTTTTGGTGTATATATAGTCATTAAATTGACGTTTGTACAAATGATAACAGAAATAATAAAATTAGCAGGAAATCATAAGAACTATGAAAGGGATTTTGAGCCAGAAATCCCATCTACTTTCAGATGGAGCCTCGTAAAACCTGTAATCTCAATTTTGTTTTAAAAGCATTGCTCTGTGAGGGAGAAGGCAGAAAGAGGAGAATAGACCTGGGTAAAAAATTGGAAACCTGTAGTTTAAACCCCAAGATATGCATTGCTCCTTGTTAAGATTTAATTTCTCTGGCATTCTGCTTTGATCAATGAGAAAAAATTTTGTGGATTTTATCTAAGCTGCAGAAAAGAAAAATATTAAAAGAAAATCTTTAGTGGTGATTTTATGGTCTTCAGTTAATTACAGCAAATGTTTACTCATGCATATTTCTGTTTGGAGTACCTACATTTAAATTTCAGCCAGGAATTCTCTCCATCAAGAAAGTGATGTTGTTTAATTATTAAAATAGCGTGCAATGTGACCTGTTTAATAATATAATATAGATTTCTTCAGTGTTTATCAACCAGTATTCATATAAAAAGTTAAACTTTGATCCACATAAAATTTTTGCTTCAAAATTGGTAAGCAACTAAAATTCTGCAAGGACACGGCATTGTCGTGATCTGGACTCTTTCTAAAAAACAGTAGTTCATGCAAGAAATCACACATCATCTGAGGAAACCAAGACAAGCTTTCTTCCACCATTCATTGTCATCTGATTTCGAGAGAGAGAAGAAACTTAAGCTGTTCCGCTTTGAAAGGTTATTTCATTGAAACCCTGAGCTCAAAAAGAAATCTGATATAAAAGCTTGTAGCTGCGTGTTCCAAGAGATATCCTCAAGAATTTCCAAGTTAAAAACTTTAATCCATTGGAGGGTATGGAATTTCTCATAAAGAAATGTATTTTGGAGTTTTTTCAAGGTGAGTCATGAACAATACTTTCCTTGTACTGCTGTGATTCAGTGCAGGGATGCATTTTGCTTGAATCTGTATCATTGCAGCCTTGTTACTGTCACGGAAAAGGCTCAGGCATGCCATGAACTCTTTCATTGTTGTATTTAACTTCTAGGGAATGACATCAAAGAGCAGTATGAGTACACAGGCTTTAAACACAACTTTAAAGAAGTCAAGCTATTTTTGGTTGTCTTCTGAAATGATACCTCTCAAAACAAATCCCAAGTAGCCGCATGTTCTGTGTGTGCATGTCTCTGTTTCCCACAGTAACTGACATTCAAAATAGCATCTCTGGAAGCAGACAAGTGCTGGCATTAATGCTGATCAGGAATAGTAAGTAATTTGCTAGAAACAGACAGAAATGCAAGTGGTGTTAATAGAGGGAAACCCTTCAGAGAAAGCAGGTGTTTTACATTTTTGCTTTCTCCAGACTCTTCTGGAAATCCTTCTGCATCAGTGATTTCTGATCATGGCCTGCAGGGAAACACCCTTTTTGCAATTTGTGCTGTATTACTGTGCAGTGGGGATGTTAGAGGGAGTCAGTTTCATCCCTTAGAAAAATGAGACATTCCAGACAATATCCAATTTGTTCCCAGGGCATTTTTGGGACAATCTGACAAGCTTGCAAATAGCAGTGTCTGAGCTGCAGCTAATGGACCTTGCACCTGGAAAAGCAACATTGTCCCCTGAGCTTTTAACATTACGTCTGTCCTAAGCATGCAGTATTTTCTTACTGCACTTTTTTTTTTAATTGAGTAGAAAGATAACTTTTGCTTTCCTTGTCTTGTAATGGGAGTTCTTGTTTTTATTTATTTATTGATACTTTGACACCACATGGCATAGAAAAAAGCTTTTTCTAATTTGGGGTGTGTTGCGTTAATGCCCTGACGGCCCTTTGGAGTTGTAGTCTGACAAGTATGTGTCCTGAAGCAAGTTTTTTGTTCTGAAAGGCTGCCACGTGCTGCCAGTCCTTAATTGCTTGTCTGCAGGGTGTGCTGCTCTGTCCCCATCCCCCTGCCCACAAAGGGAGCTCAGGTTCCTCCCCTCTGCCGTCCAGAGAGGTGACATCTAGCTGAGGTATTTAAACCTGTGGGTTTGTCTGCTTTATCAGGTTCTGAATTTCTTGATAAAAGGCTTCCAGAAGCTCTGTGTGTTTGAAGGAAAGGAAACTGCACTTCTGCGGCAGAAGTGACACGTACCTGCTATGGATGCTTTCATTAGGCACAGTCTGATCTGCAGAAATTGGTTTTATGATAAAGAGTATTAAGTTATGGAATAAGATGGAATGGCAGCGCTTGTGAAATGTTTGTTCTGGCACTTTTGGAAATAAGTGCTTAAATTAATGATGAATTGGAGAAATCACACAAATAAAAAGTACTGATTTTACTGCGGCTTTATGCAGTAAAGCATAAATTGCTTGCGAAAAAATCCTTTGGAAGGTAAACATATTTTTGGGTTAACCTTTCTTCATATCTTCACATTTCATGCAGTAATTTTCACAAGTGAATAAATAGCTGCATAAAACCAGAAACCTGTGATTAATAAACTAGACTCTGGTGTATCATGAGAAGGACATAAATTAGGTAAAGTTTTAAAGGGTCAATACTTATCCCCTCCTTTTTATATCTCAGGACTGCAGAATGGAAGGAATTACTGCTTTCCTCAGAGCATGCAAACTTTAAAATTATGGTTCTCTGTGCTCAAAATATAGAATGCAATACTCCTCTTAGACTGATTCTTGATATTCAGAAAAAAAAGTACCAAATTATAATCAAGCAGTTAATTATAGGGCTACTGCAGCTTTATCCTGGGGATCGAGGCTGTGACATAAAGTACCTGTTTGGTAGCACTGATCACTTGTAGTCCTTGAGCACTGTTATCATCTCCAGGTTATTTTTCTTTTTTCTAGATAGAAAGATCATGTTGTAAAAACAAGTATCAGCATGTATTATCACTGAAAAAAAAAAGGTTGTCTCTTGAAATCCCAGAATTGTAGGATATCCTGAGTGGAAGGAATCCACAAGGATCACCGAAGTCCAGCTATTGGCCCTGCACAGAACAGTCCCGAGAATCACACCATGTGCAAACAATGCAATTACAGTTGAATTTGTTCTATTTTGCAGTGACCTGTTACAGTGAATGAAATACGGAGACACTGATTGTAAGTCAAACTCTTTGATCTCTTCACTCTTATTGCCTCTGTGTTTGTCCTGTTTGAACCACACGACAGGCTGTAGACTCGGAGTATGTGGGAGTGGCTGCATGTTTTAGATATCATTCTCATGGATGTAAAGCTGGGGAAAGTGAAGAAGCTTCATGGTCAGGTAGCATGCTCCAATAGTGTCACTCACAGCTGTGTGCACCTATCAGACATCTTGGACAGGCTTAGAGCAGGGAAAGGGACAGGTAACTCTGAAGCTGCAGCTCGCTCTGCTCTGTCCATGTAACTGCTTGGAAATATTGAAACCTTTGCAGTCCAGTTCTGTGTTTATGAACTAGATTGGCTTTACTGTTCTGCTGCAGTTTGGCACTCAAAGTCAATGCAAAAAAAAAGAGCTACTGATTTTCTGTTAAAGTAATGATATTTTATAAATTGATTATTGATTAAGTTGGCACGATAGGGGGCTAGTTATGGCCTTGTGATAAATCTCTGCAATTATGAGTGCCTTTATTGAAGGCATGATCTGAAATTTAATAATAGAGTTCTAGTAGGTTTACATAAACTTGTAACTTGATTTAAATTATCAGGCTGATCACAAAGAGGTCCATAACACATCAGTTCCTACACTAATGAGCCATACATCCTTGTCGACTTTAGTAATGTTTTGACAGTTTTTGCCTCAGTGCCTCTGAATTACAAGTGTGTAGAGATGTATTGCTTACTGCTACGATAGGTCTCTCCCTCAGGATATGGTAGGTCACGTTTTCTGAATCTGAATTGCTTAACTAAACAATGACAACTTCTGTAATGCTTTAAAAGAAAGCTAACAATCAGTTATCATAGTTGTAATTGCAATTTTTTTCTCAAGGAGAGATATTAAAAGAATGACATTTTTCAATTTCATAGATTATTTAGCTTTTCTGAAATGGCACCATTGGTGTTCTCAAAATACAGAGAATTTATATAGCAGTGTGATTAATTCTAAGATGGTAGAAAAATGCTGTTGATCCTTTCTTTACAAACAGTGATGTGAAAATAATTCAGGTTTTAAATTAGGCTGTCTTTATCTTCTCACTAATGAATATATTATGTGCATGAAACACATGCAGCAAGTGTCTTATACCATTTTACTTGTTTGAGTTTGTCCTATCAGCTAACCTTGTTTAGTATGGGCATTGTTCATAAGTAAAATTCTTTTTTTTTTTTTTTTTTTTTTTTTTTTTTTTT
>VWZN01018494.1:572289-586858 GCA_013396955.1 Regulus satrapa
ACTATGTGGCTCTTTCTCTGTAGTTGAAAAAAAAAAAAATCCTGTCTTGCTCTCTTTGATCTTTGCTGTGAATTTCCTATTTTTTTGAGTTCACAGGAAGAAAACCAGATAATTATACGAAGGCAATTTCTATGAATGACAGATGACATTAGTATGAAGTGTCTAGATTTCCTTATGTTTGTCTGTTTTTTCCTTTTTAGAGATGCAACATGATGGGGATTAAGTGCATTTTGCACATTGAGGCCAGTTCTGCAATGAGGATTGAATATTATTTCATGTGTTTGAAACATTCCTTTGCTTTCTTACTATGTTACAGAAGGAAAAGTCAAGGAAGCTCTGTTAAATGTTGTGACCTCGAGAAATGGAAATGGGGCAAATTTACTATGATGGTTCCAAGTACAGAAGTTTTAAGGATTATTATGCCTTTTGTGAAAATATTGAATCCTGTGATTCACCGGGTATTTCTCTGAGCGGGGTTATGTTTGAATGAAGAACATTACATGATGCATTGTCATCCAATTACTCGTGGGAATGTTTGGGAGCAATGATCTTGGGCACTGCTGCCTTTTCTTATCTGCTGATAAACCTCTGAAAGGGCTGTTGTGGGTGCTGGAAAGAGAAGGGCAGCTGTGAGGGTGATGATGGTGTCACTTAGGTCCACTGTATTGTCTTGCTTCTGTCTGGAAGCTGAATGTAGCATAAATGCATTGTGTTCTTTGTTAAAATCTATTCTACAAATTTCAGAATAGGCCTAATAGTCTATTTCATAGATCATAATCCCCATTACTGCCCATTATAAATGTGTAGTTATCTGTTCAAGAGTACGTTATTGTACCTTTGGATGCATTATCATTTAATATATTAAGATCTTAAAGTTTTAATACATGGATCATCACCCTTCAGAGTTCACTGACAGTCTAATAAATAATTGCAAATAACTCAGCCTTAAAAATATTAATTTTTCTTTTCAAAATTATATTGTTCTAGATGGAACACCCCTTGCGCCTGCTTCTTCAACCTCACCGCATTCAGCAAAGACTTAGGTACAATTAAAACAAGTCATAAGATCTCAAGAAAAGTAACAAATTTCCAAAATGGAGCAAGGTTCAGGCTGACTTTTTCATGTCCACACAATGAAGGATAATAGAGAAGAGCATTTTCTACAATTTGTCTATGTCTAAAATTGCTGTTCTTTTTAGAACCCTGTAAGCATGAGTCTTGCTGAAACCATACAGGACCTTCTACAAGCCACAGCTTTTCTGTGTTTCCCCATTGCACTGGTGTGCCTGAAGCAGGTCATTGTCTGAACAGTACAGAAGAAAAATAAATAATGTGTTTCCCGAGCTCTCTAACAGACTTCTCCCACTCAACTTTTCTGCCTTTCATTTTATGCTATAGAGAACTAAGAAAGAAAACCCTGGTGGGCTGAAGTCTTGTTCTTGGTTCCTCATCCCTCAGAGATTTCCTGCTCAGGAGCATTTGCAGATAGGTTTAAGACCCCCTAAAACAGAATATTAAACTCTGTAGGTTCATTGATGCAATGATGCATTGCAAAGATGATGCAGTGTTTTCTTGGTCGTTGCACAAAGATATTTTTGCATTTCCTTAGTCGGTAGTGATTCAAGACCCTGACTGAGACATTGGTAAATTGTGACAAATAGTTGACAAATTATCAAATTTAAATCGAGGCTGCAGATTAAATCTTAACACTGATGAATATGCAGTGAATGAGTTGCTGCACTTGGACATCCTGTGCAGTCGTTAGACTCTTTCTTTTTTCCCCCCATTGTTTCCTAAACCACCTTTGTCCATCTTATAATCTGCGTATTTGTCATAATTTAAATAGGGATAAATGCCTCTCAATTAGGGTAACAGCTGATAACATATATTTATTAATTCTGGTACAAACCGGTCTTTATTGTCACTCTCTTAGGCTACCTGCCATGATGGCACGTTTGGCAGCTCATGCAGTGAGTGAGAAGTGTGTTTATTGGCCCAGACAGTCCATGCCAGGTGCTCCTCCTCCATTGCAAAGGTCTGTGCTGCTGTGCTTGTCCCGTGTGATGCTGCTCCTCCCTGATCCTGTCATGACATGTGCCTTTGGAACAGTCTATTTCTCCACGGTGAAATGAAAATATTAGAAAAATATTAGCACTCGCACAGCTTTGCCTGCGTTGTTGCTGGAGCAAAGGGAGGGTGCAGATAGGGTGTGGGAATGACCCAGTCCCACATGAGAGGGGGCTAAAACACGTGGAGATGCTGAACTGTGGCGGGGGGTGGCCATCCTCTGTGCTCTGAGGACACAGGTTCCCATTTCAGACGCTTCTCTGTATTTAGAACCAGTTCATCATTGTGCTGAAACTAATACTTAGTTTAGTATTAAAACAGGAAAAGAGAAATCAGAAACATCACCTTTAGATTTTAAAAAAATATATTTTTATTGTTGCAATTTTCCTGTCTTTAAGGGACAGGGACAGAGTGACCCTGCTTGATTCAGTATTAGTGTTCAGATTGTTTGTGGTGCTTTTCCTTTTGCCCCAGACTACTATTCTTAAACTGCAGGTTATGTGAAGCTTATTGCTTTTAAACTGCAGAGCATTTAAGACATCATAGGTGTATAGAATTAGTTTGGACAGTATTGAAGGTCACACTATAGAGAGCTAAATTATAATGACAGCTGGGTAGTCTGCATGATAGTCTTTTTATCAAGCTCATGTATCTGATTCTGGTCTTATTAACCAGTGTTTATTCCTTCCTACACTGGAAATTATACTTCAATACTTCAGCAGTGACATTTTAAACCTGTTTTCTTCTTTTTTTGCAACAATTTTTATTTGAGCAAGCATCACATTTATTTGGCTACTCTCATCTAGTCAAGTTTAAATGTATTTTACTCACCATAAATTTTCCTTGAAATTAAGCTTTTCTGTTGTTTTGTTTTGTAACGCTGTAATAATCATTGACATGGTGATAGATGAACAAAAACACTGGAGGTATAGTCTTCATTTATTACATGAAGTTTGGGAGAAGATGGATCTGAACAAAGATGCAACTGATCCTAGTGTTGCAATTGGTTTCGATTAAGTGTAGCTTTAAAGACTTCTGACATTGTAGTAGCTTGTTAAAACAAAGTTGTGCTGTGCTGCTCCTCATGGGCTGGGAGCATAGAGGGCGGTGATGGATTTCTGACTTTGCTGTGGTTTTTTTTTGTGCAAAAGAGCCCCGTGTCCTCCTGCTCTATGTAAATAGAATGATAGCTGATGAGAAATGTGTAAGCTGTTGCTCCTCACTCCTTGCTGGTAGGGTCTACGTGGAGTTGTGTCCACTCCCACACAGTAACCTGAACCACAGCTCCAGTTATCCCATGCTTGTTTGGAGAAGAACTTACAGTCACAATGACGTTTTCCTTGAGCATCTTTTGATATGTTAGTATTTATTAATTACTTAATAGGCTAGTTTCAAAATCTAATTAATATTTTTTTTTTCAATTGGCTGTATGTCTGTAAATAGCACCTGAAACTGTTCAATAATTATTTGAAGAGCAAGGCAATTGACATTCCAAACAATTGTTTTGTGAAGGTTGAAATCCAGATCCACTGAGAAATCTGTAGAAAAAAAAACTGCAGATAGGCTCCCTGCTGCTTCTCTTATGAAAAATTAAAGACAAACCAGAAAATGATGGCATACAATTATAAAGAAATAGATCAGTTTGTTAACAGTTCTATGGCGAAATGTTGTTATTGGCACTAATAACAACATAAACATTTGCATTCGGCTGAGAGCATGCAGTGTTATTCAGAATGTGGTCAAAAATGTCCCTGTAGAGTTTTCAATGAGAGGAGCATTGCTTTGAATAAAACCTATAAGGCTGTTGAAGAATGTTATGTTGCTATTGTGTACTTAATTCCTTTTTTTTTTTTCTTTTTTTCTTAAGGCCTATTCCTCTCTAAAATGTTTTCCGGTATTAAATTCACCCACAGAACTGAAAGCTATCTTCCAAACATATTTTCTAATCTGTATTTTTAAAATGCCTTTTTAAGTACATAAAGGCACATGCTACAATTTATTTACTCATTATTCCTGAAACTTTGAGTACGCTCTTTGAACTGAAGTAGAATAAATTCACTAAAGCATCTGCAAAATGAGAAGTGTTTAGTGTGTAGCTGGTTACTAATAAATCCCAGGAAAAACATACAGAAATGAAATAAGGTATTGATATAAAAAAGAGGTGTAAGCAGCATCACTACAATGCAGTAGCTTGATAAATCTGGTTTGAAATTTAAGAAAAGGGAAGACATTGGTCCTGCTCCTGAGAAGCAGAGCTGTAGCTGGGCTCTGTGGGTCTGGGGTGGTAAATGAGTTTTCCCATAGCAGGTCCCCCTCCCAGCTTGCGGAATGAACTGGTGTGAAGAGCTGGGAGATGGGATGTCCCTTCATAGCAAAGAACACTCTGCCCATTGCACTCTGAATGCCAAGTGTTTATAACTCGGTATGTGTGCCTATTTTTTATAGTGTGGGATTCCTTCTACTGAAGATCTTGAAAATATTACACAGGTTTTGCAATAGAAACTGTCATGTGACAGAAATTCAGCTGAATGCTTTTTGGTTTTCTCTGTGTCTGAACACCATAGAGATGATATCTGTCACAATTGTACAGCTGCTGCAAGTAGTAATTTTCTAATCAGATGAGGCATAAGAAAAAAAAATCCTTGTTACATACCTTTAAGTTACTGCATTTAACTTCTTTTCATTACCATGTAATTATCTTTTCATTCTATAGATGGTAGATAATTTCCAAAGCTGTTTGCGTCTGAAAATTAAGTGAAGTTGTGACAAGCCTGGAACAGTTTTACTTCAGTGACCTAAACTGCTTAGCTCTGGTAAGTGTTCACAACAATTAAAGCAATGCCAGACACCATAAGTTATCCAAAACAGCCATGACAAAGAGACACTGTATTCTAGGCCTGATAAGAGTCAGTGGCTGTGAATTTTTTCTCTTTTTTCTAATTGTGGTGGTGTCTCTTTTCTCTATACAGTGGTTGCATTTGTGATTGTTGTCCCTGTTGTAGATAGCAAAAGGTGAATTGTGTTCTGGGCCTGTTGTTTTCAATAATCTTTAAGAAGGAGATCGGGGAAACTCTAGTTAGTATCAGAAGAGCATTTGTTCATTTGAAGGAGATCTGAACAAACACAAAAGAATCCTTCTAGTAGAAGGAACCAGAAGAGCAGGTAAAATGTCAAGAAAACAAAGATAATTTTAGTGGTGTCTGAGAAGTGTTTGAATTATGTGAAAATGGTGCATTACTAAAAATACTGTTCGATAAAAGAATTATAAATGATCAACAACTATACATACATTACAATCATACAGAAGTACTGTGTGGTGAATAGTTCTCATAAAGACCAGTAAAAAGTGCTAAAATAATTTAGGGCTACTGAGTCTGCAAGAAGTATGTTAAACAGACCACTGATTTGCTTTACAGTAAGCCACCTACTAAGAAATCATTAATCTTTCAATAACTGGTATGGAACTAATGTAAAACATATCTGAGTCTCTTCATGCTAGTGTAAAATAAGATTTATTGTTGTTAGACATTTTCATCTTTCCCCCTCCCAAATGTTGAGAAGGATACTTTAATAGAGAAAACAAATTTTACGCTTGCACATTTGGCTCTTTTTGTAGTCATTATTAAAGGTAGGTTTTGTACTTTTGTGGGCTCCATCATTTGTCTTACTATGAAAAAATGCTGTTTCCTGTTTGAGGAAAACAAGGAAAGCGAGAAGGTGTATCAGTGTATGGGTACGTAAGTCAAGAACAGCTAACAGCCAAAGGGGAGTAACTCAACCAGAAATGGATATTGTAGTGCTCAGAGAGCAATTGCCTTGGCAGTTATTTCCCTTAGGAATGGAATAAAACCACTTCCAAAATACAGACACTTACCTACATGTGCTTCTAACCAGTTTGTGTTTTCCCAACCCACTTAATTGCAAATAAAGCCCAAGTTAAAAGATTAAACTTCTTTATCTTAACCCAACTCTTTTGAGACAAGCCTTCCAAAATTCCTTTTCCTTTCAGAAATATTTTCCACTACCTTGAATCTGTTTCTTTGCTGCCCAATTCGCACAGCCTATGTGCTGAAGAAAGTATCATGTTGGGGGTACCGTGGCTGGAAATCCAATGCAAATGAGGGGTGGGGTGGGGGTGGAAGGGATGGTGAAGCCAGAGGAACAGCAGGCTCTGTGGGGCTCGGAGTGGCCCCTGCTGGGAGCTCCAGGTCCTTGTGTTGCCTTCAACGGAAAATGACGCAACCCCTAAATGGACAGAGATTTAGCAAAGCTCAAATGTCTGCTCAAGTGCTGGGCTCTGTGTCTTTTATTATTGACTGGCCAGTGGAGAAGGCTACTGTCAAGAAATATGTCATTGACATAAAGATAAGAGATCAAACTGCCTTCAGGCTGGATATTCCCAATACCACTAATGGCTGGAAAGAGAATGACAAAGGCTGTATAACTTTTGACACTGTCTAAGAGGTGTTATGATCATGGTGAAGAGGTAAATAAAACCATTAATGCTAGGTCCTAAAGCTAAGTGTAATGGTCCTGTTGAATACCTCATACTTCATTGGTGGCTCTTGAGTATTTGGGATATGCCAGTAGAGATACTGGTCCTCAGGCCAGGTTTTCCTGGTACAGAAGTATGTCTAGTAGCTTTTCTGCTTGATAAGATGTTGATGTCATATTGCTTTCCATTATTATTTTAACTACAAACCTTCTAAAGTTAGTGTGCTCAGAGAATTTGTTCATATCTGACACCTGTTTTGGTTGGCAAAAACTCTAAGATCACCAAGTCTGGCACTTGATAGGCTAGAGAAAGGTTATAGACACTCTGAGAGTGGTGGAGAATTGGGTTTTTAGTACTTTTAGATTTGGCAACTTAAAATAGATTAAGAAGTTCAACTTGAATCAAGTCATACAGAGGATAGTGAGATTTATTTGGTACTGCAGACCAGACAAACTGTGCTGGACTGCACAAACTTAGTTCATGGTACAAGTAATACCAGGAAAAAAGAAGTCAGAAGGAGTCTGAAGAATAATCTGTTTTAACCACTTTTATATTTATTTAGAGCATTTTTTAAGGTTTTGAGCAGCTCTGAAGGGGCATAAGGGTTTCAGCCTGGGGCCCTGGGGAGTGTTGCTGGCTGCCCAGGGCCATGGCAGCCCTATGCTGTGATCAGGCTGGCTCCTGCTGCCAGGGATTCCAAAGGAACACGGGCTGCCGGGCTGGGCTGTGCCCAGACTGCAGCCATCACCTCCTACAACTTTTTTAACTACTGAGAGTGTGACCCTGACTATCACTGCTTGAGAATGTGCCTTAGGTTGTCCTCATAGCCCTGAATAATATTTTATTTTACTACCTCAATTTAACTAGGCTATACCGACATTTATATGTCTTATTCGGTCCAAAGAAATGTTGAGGGAAAGAAGAGAGATGTGTAGAAATATACCTTGAATTTATGATATGCATTTCCATTCTCTGCAGGGGTAAGATTATCTTGCTGTAATTACATAGTTCATCAACTGGCCACTGCTCGTGGGGCTTGCCTCGCCTACTGCTGAATGTGAGGACCTATACATTAATTTTAACTCTGGTGATGATTGGCTGTAGCGCTCCCTGTTGTCACTGCCACCGTGGAGATCAGGCCTGATGATATGCCACAAAATCAGTGACAGTTTGCATACAGACATGGTTTACTCAGGTCTCGGCACTGCCATTCTCAGAAGATGAGGAGGTATTGAACTGTCAAACTGAGACTGAGCAGGTGACAGCTGATGCATTTTAGATCAGCTGCCTTCATGACTGATTTAGTAAACCTAACTGAGGGCAAGCAGGCTTTTTCTCCTTCAATATTATACTCTTTAGAAAAATAAGAAGAAAATGAAGCTGTGAAAATGTATATTTTTATTTTTAAGCACTATCCTTTATTCCTTCTTCTCACTTTGAAACCTTTTAGTGTAAAAATGATAAGGATGCAAGATCTGAGAGGATTTTTTATATGGAATGAATTGAGGTAGAGAAGTATTTTTATCCTTTCCCCAGCTCTGTGGCAATTTAACATCTGACTCTCAGTCAATCACTCTACCTGCTGTCTCCTATATATCATACAACTTCTTTAAATAGGTAATGCTGAAAATAACACAGACAAGCAACAACATGGGGAAACATGCAGTAAATATAACAATGTGTTTCCTTCGCTTCCCTGGGTTGCTTCCTAATTTGATAACACTGATTAAAAAATGAAGGTCATTCATAGCACAGGAAGTGAGCCTAGGATGAAGCCATTTCATAAAACACAGCAAGCTTCTAAGCAGGGAATGAATACAATGGTGAGGCAGAACAAGTGGCATTGTCATTGCAAGTTGATACTCAGAGAGCTGATTGCTCTGCCACATAAGAATTAAATTTTCTCGTGTATGCAGAGAGATGTTTCAGTCATTTCTCTTTAAAAACACTAAAATTTGAAAGGCCTCACCTGGGGTTTTAAGTGGAAAAACCTGTCCATTACAGAATATCCTTTTGGCAGAACAACTGCATAGTCACAGAAGAGGGAGAGAAATTTTTTAGATGTCATTTTGTTGGCAGCATCCAGTTGCTCAGAGCATTTTTTGTCTCTTGTGTCTACTGGTAGGCAAAAGTAAAGGGATGTAGGAAGGGATCTCTTCTTCACATCTCTCCTTTTCTCTCTTTTTGACTGAAATATTCCCCTCAGAAATGCTCTGCTGTTGCTTTCTATGGTCTTGGGAATGCTCCTGTCTGATTTGACTAGCAGGGAATACAGTGCATAATATATACCTTGAGTTCAGAAGAGAAAAGATTTTCATGTGAAGAGAATTCCCTGCAGTTCTTCTTGAACACTTAAAAATATAAAGATGAGATGCTAATATGAAGAATGTGAAGTATATTTCTGAGTTGATAATACCTTACATATATTTGTTTTCTGTGTGTTTTATTGTTTTTGAGAAATGGTGTTTGGGTTGTTTCAATCTATTAAGTAGTGGAAAATTGGATCACTGGAGCAGTGAGTAAGCTTTGTGCACATAATGGCCAGAGATGTCCAAAACCTTCTGCATTTCTTTCATTTCCCCCACAAAATTGCAAGTTGAAAATGAAAGTATTTATGCAGAAGTCACATAAACGATATTCTTCCTTCATCAGCAGTGCAGCTGGGAATGCATTATTTCTGGTGATGACTGAGGCATTCTCTCACCTCTTTGTCCCCTCCTGGTGGGAATGCTTTGCCGGGTGTTGGACAAAGGCTTTGCCTTTGGGAGGGCTGATCCAGGGAAGGGGCCCTCGAGGAGATGGGCAGAGCTGTGCTGGAGCACGCATGCCAGTCGCTAGAAGAAAGGTGACCACCCAGGGAGGTGACTGTGCCAAAGCTCTCTGTGGCTTAGTCCCAGGTAGCCCAGCTCTCTAGTGGCTATTGTTACTGTTTTCTTGGTGTATTGAAAAGGAGACTTATTAAGAGGAAAGGAGATGGGGGGAAGTGGTTGTAAAGGGTTTTAGAAATCAGACACACACACACATATATAATTAGTACTAGTACTAAAAGCAGCCTTAAAATAATTGATCCCCCAAATACTTCACTATTTCCAGGTAAGTGTGTGCAGGGGGAAAGAGAAACATCTTTAAAATTACTGCTTCATCTCCACATTACAGAAATGCCTTACAGTTCTTGCTGCAGGCTGACTTCCCTATATGCTCAAAATTCACTTCAATATTTATTGTAATTTAAGGTTCTATTATTGAGTATAGTGACACCAAACAACATTCCAGCAGAATGTTTGCTCCACAGACTCTGTGCTATCAGTCCTGCAATATCAAAAAAAGAGCCCTATTTAGGTTATAGAGAACAATAATATTGTCGAGGGATACTTGCAAATTGCATTCTATCAACTTCCGTGATATTTATTTCAACTATGTGTGTAATTTGTAGATTCAGATTCTTCATAGGCTTTTTTGTTTTCCCTTAAATTATTGCAAAATACTCTATTTTTATTTGTAGGTGAAGTATCTTTCCCTATCTCTAATGGATTTATTAAAATCCGTACCTGATGCTGCTGTCCCTATAAGCTATACAGTGGTTCCCAAATGCTGCTTTACTGTCAGTGCCATTTTGTGTGAGTTGTGGGGCCAGGTACTACAGTTATGTCACTTAAATCAAGATGACAGCCTGGGACTGGGCTTGAGCCCTCATGACTTTCATGATTCAGCATTCCTGCCATCAGGGGAAGGAGATATAAACACAGCAGTGAAGTGGGCAGAGGGTGCCTTAATGAGAGTTGTTAATGAGAGGAGGACATTTTTCATTTTAATGGTGCAATAGAATTTTCCCCCCATTCCACTTTTTTCCTTTATGTCTGTGCATAGTTTATTACACAGAAATATGCACTTGGGATTAAGTTACCTGGAGACACATAGCGCACACCTGGGCTATAAGTACTTTGTTTCCAAGAACAGACAAAGCAGAGGTTTATTGGGAGTGTGAGGCTCGGGGGGCATGAAATGGTGGGGTGGACTTCCCCTTTTGATGCATTCATTAACATAACAATTACAAATAGGGAGAATGACCTACCAAGACCTTGCTGGTGGCATCAACAGTCCTGAAAGAGAGAAAACAGTGATATCAGCTTCTCTTATGTTATTTACCTTTCTGGACAAAAGCAGCAAGAGAGTGCAAAACCCAAGGTATTCTGAAGGATGGGGTAACCCCATTAGATCAAGGGGTTTCCATGGCATTGCTTCCCAGCCCAGGTCCTTATGGGCATTGTTAGTGGAATATGGACTGCAGGCATCCCTTTGCTGAAGGGCAGATGTTTGTGTAGCTTGCTGAGGGAAAAGGAGAGAGAAGTTCATTGCATTTGCAGAGTGATATATTTAGACCTTGCTCTAAAATTATCAAGTCACTTCATCCTCCTTGTATTTTACTCTGTAGGCTTGTCGTTTTCAACCTTTTTTGATCTATGAACCTCTCAACCTTTTCCACCGAAGATACAGATCTCTGTATAGTGAGTTAAAGCCCCACTGACAATCAGCTTGAATTTTTAATGTTTTCTTTTCAAGTTATCCTTGCAGATATCCCACACGTTGAATGCTTGGTGGACTACATTGTGAAAACCATTGCCCTGAGGTACCAGTCATGTTGAACTGAGCCTAGAGCTGCTAAAAAGTTGAAGGTTTTGGCTATGAAAAAATACCTATTCTGTTGAGGGGAAAGTGGTGATTTTGATATGGACAGTTCATACTATTACTTTTGAAAATATTTACATTTTTCCTTTGCAAATTTTAAGCAAGCTGAGTCATGGACTCTGATGTTTGGCTGCCCAGCAGTGAGGACAGAAAGCAAGGACAGAGGTAGCTGGGGAAGAGGGATGTGAGTGATGATTCCCTCGACAAGATAGTAAGACCTGAAAGGCCAGAAATTCATGTTTTGCTCTATGATCCATTGGAAAAGTAAGCAGATTTTACATGAGGAGTTAGAAGTTTGTTGAAAGAAATGCATTTCAGGAATATTCCCAATTGAACATGCCTTTTGTTAGTCAGTGTCACTCAAGCTGAGGTGCAAGTTCAGATGTCCCCAGGTATTTTAGCACTGAGCCTGAAGTTAATAGCAGAAGGTATTCTAGAGAGGTAATATGGAAAGAGTAGTGGTGAAAGGGAAATGAGCTCTGATGGGATGGTGCTGAGCAAATAATTCTAATTATTAAATGCGTGGACTTTTAAAATTACTGTAGAATTCTGTCAGAAATAAGAGGCAAATAAAGTCACACTGAAATCAGCCAGCTAGGAGCTATCAGGCTTTTATTTTCATGGTTTAATTTTCATTGGAGGCATGCTTCCCAGGAGAACTTATCAACAAAGACAGCAACTATTTCTTTTTGCCCACAGCCAAAAAATATTTTTGTGTTTTTGCTTATGTCTGGATCTCCCTTCTGGCTGTGAGCCTTTCTTTGAGTGTCTAGATAGAGACAAGTCAGAATTATATGGTGCAGAACACCTGCTTGGTCCAAGATACTAAACTGCTGCTTAATAGAAAACCTGATGTCTTAGTTGTGTAGTTCTCAATATGAATTTACTATTTCTTTGACTCCTGGCTGTGTATGATAACTTCTGTAATAAGGAGGAATGGCTAAAAATCAATGGAAAGCTGTTTTAAAATTTTTACGCATGAATTGGTATGTGTGCTTGGCATAGATTCTCAAACGCAGTCAGAGGAAATTAATGGAAAGAAAAGGATGCTGGCAAGGAGGAGGTGCATCAGAGAAGTTTGGATTAGATTATGCTAGGTAAAGCCATTTTAAGTTGTATAGGAAGCCAGTAGTACTTCTTGTCTGTATCTTTGTTTTTAAGGAATATTCTTTCCAGTCATTACTTAAGCAAATCCTGTAAAACAGTAGCGTCAAGCACTTGTAAACTTTGGGGATTTTGAAGAAGAAGCTGGCAGTGAACCGTGTTCATTTTATCAGCCAGCTTCTTCCCAAACTCTGAGGGTCTACATAGGAAAGCAGATTTGCTTTTTAGTTTTCTGGCAGACAAAGATGGATTGCATCCTTTACATGGCCAAAGGGGGAAGAGAGATTCTGTTTAAGGGGACAATTTATTTGGTTGTCTTTCTCTGACTGGAGCATTGCTTTTCGAAGGGGGAAGCTATGATAGCTGACATAGGCTTCTTGGGAAAACATTATATGGAGCCTGCTAAGATGTGGAGAGAGGAATGAGACTGAGATACAGTGTCATTGCTGGTTCCACACCTGGGAAACTCGAAACTATTAAAGTGTCTAGCATTTGCTATTAGACAAAAGCTTTTGGAGGTCGGTACAATGTAAAAACCTCCATTTTAGTAATGTCAGATTGAAGTTCCTTTTACCTCAGAGGAGCTACTGTTAACAATATTAACATTAATATTTGTACTTCTTGAAGGGAATCTTTTGTACATTGATGTTGATGTTTATCATGGCTTTTTTCTCTTTTATCCCATCAGTTCTGCTGAGGTGTCTTTTAGTTTTTGAAATGTACCTATGATAGTGCAGAAAACAAAAAAAAAACTTTGGCAAATTACTAATTGCATTTTTGAGTGGTCTGTATGTGCTCATGTGAACGCACACAGAAAGTGAAGATTTGCAGAAACAATGTTTTGCACTCCTGGTAAAACCTTGTTAATAGAAAGGATTGCAACAAACTGTGTTTGAATTTCATCTGTGGGTTTGATGAGGAAAGAGATTTTAACAGAGGATGATGTAAGGGGAAAATAGAAAAGAAGATAAAAGATAAAAGAAAAGAGTGAAGAGGTAAGAGAAGCAGATAAACTGAACATTACCTCACAAGAGAGTTTAGGTCTCCTAGCAGCCTTAGTGGCATTTCATAAGGATTAGATTATGTTTTAAATATTTCATGATGAAAGGTGCTTCAGCATTTAAGAAGAAGCTTTTGGAAATAAAATAATATCGATGTGCTACTTTGTCTGTTTTCTGCAGAAATGAAATAGCTACTGATTCACTTGCACAGCAGCTTCCTGCAGTAGTGGGAATAGACCTCAGAAGTTAATTAGTTGGTTTTGTGCTTATCACAAGTGGGAGAAAACTAACTGCAAGTCTCCACAGGATGCTGGTAGCTCTCCTTTCTTTATGGATTTCTCTGTTTTATAGGTAGAGGACAAGCTTGGCAGAGCCAGGTATATTTTATGAGAGTAAGAGAGTTTATGGCTGTCTTGGTCAGCTGAGGTTGATCTGGTGTTGCTGAATAATTTCCTATCCATGCCCCTAGATGCCAAAGTGAACTGGCAATTCAATAACTGTTGCTGAGCTTCAACATTGCTAGTTAAAGTGTAATGTAATACTTGCTAAAATTATTAAAACCAGGTGCAGTAAGAATAGATGTGTTACATTAGGAAAATATACTTCTGTGTACATGTAGCTTAAGTTTTTTCTTTCTGGCTTGTTTAATGCATATGACTTTTTTTAATCAAAAAAAAAAAAAAAAGAAAAGAAATCTAAGGTTGAAAAATCCTTTTATTATGGGCCTTATATCAAACTGTGGAAAGACTGTGGAAATCTTTTATTTTAGTAAAGTGGAAATGCCACAGAAATAGATTGAAAGGAAATCCCATTCTGCTACTCCTGTCTGATCTGCCAGAATTTGGAGGAGGGCAGTGTGCTCACCAGGATCTGTGAGTGCTCAGTGATTGTCCAAGCCAGAGACAGAAGGAGAAGCAGCCCAGCTCAGTGCATGAAGGGACAGGAGTCTTTGACAGCACAGTCGGTGCAGTTGTCCTGTGGCAGACAGCTCTGCCCAGTGTCACTGTGAAAGCAGCCTGAAGTGTCATTAGAACCTGGCACAAGCAGTAGACTAGGTGACAAATAGAGCTGCTTTGGCCAGGTCTTTGCTCCTCTGTGTGAATGAACCCTAAGTGCACATGGGGCTTGTGCTTAAGTGTGCTTCCTCTTCCTCCTCAGGGAAATCTATTCCCTATTGCGAGCTCTGGTTTCAAGGCACAGCTGCAAGACAAAAAAA
>VWZN01018494.1:586883-629645 GCA_013396955.1 Regulus satrapa
AAAAAAAAAAAAAAAAAAAAAGGCAGATTTGTGACATAAGACTGAAGACTCATTATTTTGAGAATCTTTTCTGAGAAGTACTTGCACAAAGGTACTGTTAATTTATAATATTTTGGGACAAGACATTAGCTGGAGAGAAGTGCTGTCAGTAAATATATTTTTAACTTTCGGTCTTAGTCCTTTATTTTTCAGCTCTAGTAAGGAGTTTCTGCAAATCCCTCGTTACATAGTTCAAAGAGATGAAGCTATTGGATTATTGTCTCTTTCCTGTCAAGGAGCCTACAGAATTCTTCCTGGAGCCTGAGTCTACAGGCTATTAAAGAGAATGTTTTGGTGGTGCACTGCACAGCATATGTGCACAGTACATGTGAATGCAATTGTTGAAAACTACATTTAAGACAGAAGGTCTTGCCATGATAGAAGACTATGTTAGGCTGTAGGCAACATTTGATTTAGATGGGTTTCCTGAGGAAAATTTTTACACTTCTCCTAATCCTAGCAATATAAACAGTTTTTAACATCAGAGAGAAGAACTTGGCTACCAAACAAATCCTCCTCTTGATCAGGGTTTCTTCTGCAGGCAAGGAAACAGAACCAATCTGAATACCTGTGAACTGGGGCCATCCAGGTCATTGATCAGCACTACTTTGCACAGGGCACGGTACAAATGTCCGGCAAGAATAATCTCTCCACTCTTCTTGCCCAGAAAGAATAATATCTCTCTCATGGTTTATAAATACATAACAGTAATGCATATAAAATATAATATATTCCTGCACTGTCTTACAGACAAATGAAGTGTATCAGCAGCCCTTGTAATAAGCAGCAAGTCCATGCCCAATGAGCAGAATTCATTGTACTAATGAGAAATTTTTCTTTTCTCTTTTTTTTTCCCTTTTTCAAATCCATTAATTGGGAAAATAATCTTATAATGTCAACTGGTTTATGTAAGTGAAAATATAATACCAATCAAATGTAAAGTTGAAATGTAAAATGTTTTATTTCGTAAATCCGTGGAGAACGCTTACTGCTACCAGCATCAACTAATCATGAGCTCTAAGTGATGTTCTCAGGCTAGTACTGTATCAGTCAGATTGGCTTCTTCTAACTACATAGGCTATTAAAGAAAATTATTAAATTTGGAGTCATGGAACATTGGAGCTTTGATATGACATTTTACTAGATACTTTATTATAGACACTTTGCTTCCTGGATTTACTAGGCTTCCAAATTTTCAGTGAGTTTAAATAGAGATGCTACATTGCAAAGGAAATCATAAAATGCAGGAGTGATAAAATAGTTTTACTTTTTTCTCATTTGATTATAATTTCTTTTCCAATTCTTCTCCCTCCCCAAATAGCATAAGAAACATTTTTTCAGGTAACATTTTCATGGATACAACATCAAGAGATTAGATTCTGCATTAACCCCCAAAAAAATTATAGCATTGGTGTTATTGTTGAAAAGTGACACAAGGAAATATGGAACAGGAATTTTTTTCTTGGGATGGCTTGTCTACCATGACAACGTATAAAGGAGATGAGAACAATTTTGTTTTTTCTTTTCAAAATGAAATATCTCCCTCTGAGAACACAGAGAAAAGATTGGCTATGTCCCCAGATTTTAAATGAGAAACAAGGATGATTAATCTCTAAAAAAAAAAAAAAAAAAAAAAAAAAAACTTTTTTTTTAAAAAATTTTTGTTTTTTAGTNNNNACTCTTTCTTTGAATAATGTTTGATTTTCAGTTAAAGAACTGTCGCATAAAAGTCTAAGCACTTTGAACAATTTCAACACTATTTTGAAATTTTAACTAATCTCACGTTATACTGGCTGTTATAATTGAATTGCCTTTTTTAAGAGTTTTCTAGGAAGAGCATAAGAGACAAGAATATTTTTTCTGATACAATAAAAGATATAACTGCCCTATCGCATGGCTTCATACACTTTCGTCTGCCAGATCATCTATAAAAGCAAAAACTGCTTTAAAAGAAAAAAGCCTTTTATCTCATTTTGCATTTCTGCAAGTTTTTCTTTGAAAACAATATACATCTCCAGTAAATTCTTCATGCCATGTTGTGTTGGGCAACCATCTGCTTATCTGATATGCTATCATGAATTTTGGACTAATGCCACTTTTTCATTGGAATTTTGACTCAAATGATAAAGTAATCTTGATTTTTGTATGTCTATCACTTGATTTTTATATACGTATGTTAGGGACTCATCTGCTGATCTCTTTTTATATTTACTGTATACATGTGTATGACATGTTTATTAGTGGTAGAATACATTATGAATTCTAGCTTTATTTTGCCAACTGCCCACTCCTGTGTTGTAAAGCCAAGCACTAAAGCTCAAAAAATTCAGCAGTAGGTGGAGTCAGAAAGATCAAACAGGTCATAACAATGCACCTGTTACCCTGAGAGTAGGAGAGCAACAGGGTGCAGAGAAATGGTTAACATGGGGCTTGGCAGCTTTGAGATCTCTGCTGGCATCCTGTGATCTTTCAGTATAGGACAACCTTTTCCCATCAGTGAGCTGCCAGATAGGCTGTACATTTACAGAGGGTGGATTTGTTCTGAAGTGATGCCAGCACAAGGTCTTTGTTTTGTTGTTTTGGTTTTTTGTTTTAATCGATACAGTTCTGAGTAGGGATGCAATTAAGCCAGTCTAAGAAGGCCTTTAGCAGTATGTTTTGCTTTCTAAATGAGCATGACTTATAACCACATTATCATGAAGTCTATCTACTTCAAACTATGCAGAGTTCTTTAGCAAGCCTTGGAAACCATGTGAACTCCAGTTACCAGCTTCGATGGCTGCCTCGAACTGTTATCAGTTTTGTGGCTTTTGCAGTTGTACCTAGAATTTTGCCTTCCATTTGGAAGTGGAGAGCAAGTGTGTGAGGAAGAACAGGGCAGGAAAACAGATCTGGTGACATGGCCCCTGGCAGTTCTTTATCAGAGCCTCTCTCCCCATCTCCATGGTGTAGCACCACATTCTTGATGCTTTCAACAAGGAGCATTGCTCTTGCATTTGATCCTTTAGACATTCCTCTAAACCCAAGCTTGTGGATGTGTTTATGTGAAAGATGAATGTAAATACACCAGTATTGGCTTCAGAATTGGATTTTCTACTTTTCCATGCCTGAAAGGAATGAAGATACAAATAATTTCCTAAATCTACAAAAGAGCTATTTATACATGCCTAACTTAGTAGCAAGTGCATTCCAAGAATATTAAGTGGGGTAAAATATTTAATCCCAACAAGGACTAGATAAAGAAAATGCCTAGAGAATTTGAAACTCAAAGCATCATGTCTATATCATGTACCAGGTGCTTTCTGAAATTGCATTTTCTGAATAGAAGTGTCTAATCAACATGTCTGCTTTGGATGCTTATCTTTTTTTCACATTTGGCATAGTACACACTGTGGAAAAACTCTCCTCTTCCTCCTAGAGGCTTTAAAAATTTACCAATGGTACAAGAAAACCAGATTGAAAGAAGTAGATGGAACAGTAAGAAGAAAATCTGGAAGGGCATCCTAAGACAAGGTATATTGTGTCCAATAGTTTTGCTTGGTCTTGTTTATATAAACTTTTCTAGTTCCAGATTCTGTTTTCAGGAAATTTTAATGCTTAATGTGAGTATTTAGAAATGATACTTTATTTAATTTCACACATTCTCTTTCTCTAGGAAGGTTTATAATGGAAAGTGCTGCTGTACGCCTTTTGAAATCTTGCTTCTTCCAACTTACTTTCCTCTTCCCATCCTGATGGAAGCAAAAATATATCTCACAGAATGTTACTTAAATAGTAATTGATCTTAGTAACTCTGAGCCCCCTTTCTGATAGCGACCACATTTAGGGCCATTGTAAAACCTTTTTGAAGTGATTATGTGATTCTAATCAGTTCTGCACTGAACTGCCCAGAGTGCCAGCTGATGGAGTAGCCATACTTAAGAGGTCAATTCTCATGTCTTTGACAGCAGCTACATACAGGCAGGTTTGGCCTTCCATTATGATTTTTGATTATTTCTTATTTTTCTCTTTCAACTTTTTTTTTTTTTTTTTTTTTTTTTTTTTTTTTTTTTTTTTTTTTTTTTTTTTTTTTTGAGACTGTACCTATTCCCAGATGTTTTTTATGTTCAGTACAAGTTCTTGCTGTGGTCATCTCACTCAGAATGTCTCTTGCTGAATGAGACTTCAGTAGCAGCTATATCTCTTTACACTTTAAATGTGAATTTCAACCTTGGTCAAGCAAGAAATTAATTCTGACCCACCTTCTGTACCAAATCTGCCAAATGAATGGCCATTAACTCTGGATTATTAAACTCCCAAAAGCTTTTCTGTAACTTCTAGGAGTGCCCTGGAACTTCCTTTACAAAAGAGAATGAAAAGAAAATCAGAAGCTGCAGAGGATATTTTTAGCTTTTAAAATTCTATTGTTTTTCTGCAGGAGGAATGTGACAAGAGGGGAGTGCAGTGTGTAAATATCAGAATATACTTTCTTATGGTTTATTTTTTATTTCCTCAGGTTTCTGGCAGAAGGACTCACTACTGTATCTCTGTCTAAGTCAGTCCATAGTATTTGTTGCTGTCTTTCTTTTTCCTTTTACTGGAAGTTTTTCAAGTTCTCCCTAAAGAGACGTTAGATGAACTGACAGTTTCCTGGTTGTGGGCAGTTTTCCCTTCAGGCTTGTGTTTAGCACAACAAACTTTTGTTTTCAGGGTTTTTGGATTTTTTTTTTTTTTATTTGTTTGGTTGGAGTTTCATTCCACATCACTTTCTGTAGCTGGAATAATTTTCCTCTTTTTTAAAATTTTTTTTCCCCCATGTTGCACATATATTTAAGAGAGCAAACAAGCAAACCCTTTCCCAAAAATTAGCATATTGGTGTTCCAGAGCCCTAGGACCTGCAGCTGGACTTTGTTCCTTGCTGGGCTCAACACCCCTATGGGCGTGAGCACCTTCTTCTCTTCT
Source organism: Regulus satrapa (assembly GCA_013396955.1). Taxonomy (NCBI): domain Eukaryota; kingdom Metazoa; phylum Chordata; class Aves; order Passeriformes; family Regulidae; genus Regulus; species Regulus satrapa. The sequence continues at coordinate 591,865 of VWZN01018494.1, forward strand.
AACTGGGAATTCTGGCTGTGTCTGCCTGGAACCAACTCCTTGGCTCCTGTGAACTGATGGTCTGTCCTGCAGGTTCTTTTCTTCTACCACTTTGTCTCTCCAGTTTTGCAAGAGCTGCTGTGCTATTTTGAGTATAACTATTTATATTTTATTATTTGAGAAATACTGGTTTTTTTGAGGGCAGAGTAACCTACATCCAAGGTAGACGCATCGTCTACAGGCAGGCTAATACAACAGTGATATTTAACAGATACCAAGATAATTGACTGATGCAATTAAGTATAGACAGAAATAGGTGGAGACAAAATATATACTTCCAATCTGTTAAGTATGTTTAACACTAAGGTTACTCAGCAGAAGAGAGCGGGGATTGTTTTGGGGTGTTTGAACAGTGCTAATCTGTTTATCTATTGCTATTGCTCTTTTATCTATTTGCTAAGCCTTTTACACCGAGATACTCACTTTCCTCCTTATTTATTAAACATTTGGTTATCCCTACCTAATGCTGGCACACTGTAAAACCTTCTGCATACAAGGTGAGATGGGTGTGCTGATTGAAGGCCTGAAGATGGACTGAGCTGGAGCATTCTCAAGGCTTCAAGAAAGGTTTTTACTTGACATGCTTTCCCGCAGGAGTTCACATTTGCTGTTTTATCTCTGGGAGTGAGCTTAGTGACAGACACACACACTGAGAGTCAGGGAGAAATGCCATGGGAGCTACTTAACAGCATTCAGATGCAGAGATGGCATTTGATTCCCAGGTTTCTTTGCTGCAGCCGCTTTATAAGAAATCTAAATCAGGAAACTCTACAGGATATCAGGAAAGCAGACCTCTGATCTGTGTGCTCGCACCCTTAAAAAACAGAGTCCTGCTTCTGAAACAATAAAAATAATTTGAAGGCTGCTTTGGAATAGCTCCTGTTTATTTTGGGGGGGGTCTGTGAAGTGGCAGAATTGCAGGTGTGTGGGCACAGCACCATGCATGGTAGAACCACAAGAGTTCTCTGACAAGGTGTTAACAGGTTGCCTGACATACTCTTTGTAGCTGCTTCCATTTAATGTAGGAATTGCATTAGTCTAATTCCTGCGTGTTGTTCAGGTAAAATGTTCTGGATGTGTTTAAAAGTAACTTGCCAGTCTTTTGAAACACTTCCCAGTACCTGTGTTACAGACATCAAATATTCTCTTAGAGATAGCAGAGCTTGAAATATTTCTTTTGCATTTTAGTTTTCATGCATTCATTTAAATTGATATTTATAAATATCTGGAGGTGAGTAATTGAAACTCGTCAGCCAATCCTTTTTCTTTCCCTTTAGATATAAAGAGCTTGAAAAATCTAAAATACCTTTTGATTAGACATGCTAATGTTATGTTGAAACTTTGCCTCTCATTCAATGGAAAGGTAATTTTTTCATGGTGCAGTGAAATTAAGAAAGTCACCAAAAATAAACATAAAATCAAGTGACTAGATGGCAAAAGGGATAAAAATATAAGCACTGCAAGTGTAAGATAACGCACTCTGTGATGTCAGAACTCTGAATTGTTGATGAAGTTTGAAGTAATTCCATTTTGCATAATACTTTTAAATTCTCATCTAACACAATTGATTTCAATGTGGAAACTTTGAAATACAAAGAATTAACCTCACCTTCCAGACAAGATGCTTAAGGTTAAAAATAATAGAAACATAAATCTTGTGTAAGCCTTATTAGAAAAGAAATATCTGCACTATCTGAGTTAGATTTCTTTCAACCAAAACTCCTATTCTGAAATGCTACCGTTCTGACAGTGTGACAAATTGCTGGAACAAATGCTAAATAGTTAAATGGACAAGTGATGGATGGCCTCATAAGCCTTGCAGGGCAGCCTGTGTAAGATACTAATTGGTACTGTGGAACTGGTTTTGGTCAATAAATTCACTTGAGATTTTTTTTTTTTTCTATGTGTGTGTTAGATATCTTTAAAGAATGCAGTCTTCTAGGTGACAAACCACTTGAAATGTATTAGGCCACCAATAACTTTATTTTGTCTTCTCTACCATCTACCTTCTTTCAAGGATACAACCTACTAAAAAACTATTATTGATGCACTGCTGTCTCTCAAATGCTTCTGAATTATGAGCTTCTTTGGGAGCCTCCAGAATTTTCTGGTGCTAAAAAATGTCCATGTAAAGTTTTCCACAGTGTTTGGAATTGCTTTTTTTTTTTCCTTCTTTCCCTTGGAATAGATTCTGCCACCATTGCTCATTTTGAGCAATCTGTTCTACTGCAGAGAGTCTAAATATTAGTGTACTCCTCTGGTAAAAAAATATTGCCAAGGTGAGTAAAGGCAATCAGAGTCTGGACTTTGAGACCTGCACTAGGAAAGAGCTGAGCTACCAATCCTTGGACTGAACTTGGAGATAAGAACGTAGCTGCAGAGGGGTTTTCAGGATTCTCACTTTGAGTTTAGGCCCTATGTGCCGCCGTTCCACAATTCCTGCCCGTGGCTGAGCCGCGGCACGGCCGGGGCTGCCGGTGGTGTCTGTGAGTGCCCAGAGCAGGTGCGTGCCCGTGCGCTGGCGGGGCCTGCAGGCTGGGCTGCAGCTTGCACCCGAGCTGCCGAGGAGCAGGGCCAGAGCAGCTCTGCCCGCTCTGGTGCCTCAGCCGCAGCCCCACCAGGCCGGTGCCTCCACAGGGCTCTGTCCGCGCTGCGCCAGGGCCGGCGTGCAGGGCGCTGGCTGAGGCCAGGAGCGTGGGCAAAATCCCAGCCCTTGCACTGCTCCCAAATCCAGAAGAGAAGCTCCTTGCTCTTGTTCTGGTCCTGGGTAGATCGGCTGGAGGGTTGAACGAGCTCACCCTGTTGTTTCCCAGTTTTTTAGTGGTTGGCTTCTGAGTGCGCCCACCTGCAGCTGTAAACCCTGTGTGAGACTCCTGCTCTGCTCCTTCTCTGCACAGCATTGCACAGCCCACCCTGGGACCTGCTCTCTTGACATCATCTCCAGGCATTGAAAAGACAAGCCCTGAAGCGATTGCCTTTCAAGTCCCTCAGTCCTTTGTTGAATTTGGCCCACAGTGATTTCAGTGGAAATAAGAGATGCAGAGTTTGCTCTTGATTTCTTTTGTTTTGGCTTCTAGGGTTTTTATTGCCTTTTCTTCCCCCACTCAGGTTTGTTTGTTTGTTATGGACTTTTTTATTAAAAAAAAAAATTTCATTAGTGCGCACTAGAATTTGCTTTTCATGGATGCTAAAAACACCCAGAGAGAACCAAAGCCAGCCTCAATAAGCAAGCCAGGGAAGCAGAAGGATTGAGATGGTTTCACTGTTTTTTCCAGATAGCAATTTCCTGTTTTATAAAGTGGAATTGATTACTTCTAAAACCATCAGGATTTAGAAGGCTAATCTTTGAGATAAAGGAGAAAATTGAAATTAATTTCAAGTTTAAATAATGCAAACCTAAACATATATTATGTCTGTTTGCTTTGCATTCTTGTTCGTACTCACATATATGAGATATTTCATAATTAAACTCTCTATTTCAACTGCTGTGCATTTAAACCAAATTTGACTGCTAACATTTATTGGCTACCTTAGCAGCAAAGAAGCTGTTTCCAGAATGTTCCATAAGTCTAATATATATAAATGTCAAGAAAACTTTCTGGGATCTAAAAAAGTTTGCAACTTCTTTATTTTCAGTTCAGGGTGGCGTAGTCAAGTCTTGCAGAAAGCATATTTAACTGGAAGGCAAATGTGTTGCTTTGAGAGACTAGGAAGACAAGGCTCCATAGTCTCCCAATCAAGTCTTTAGGAAGAGTTAGATGTCTCAAGGAGAACTCGCTGCTTGTGACATCCAACCCAGACCTCATTCTCCAGTACAAGAGGAACATGGTTTTTCTTTGTGGGAAAAGTACATCCAAACACTTACATGATAAAACAACTAAAAGCTTTTTCCTTAAATCCTAATACATTATTAGATTTTATGACCAAGAAACCCCAAAAACAGGCCTAATGAAAGTTAATTTTCTATAAATTATCCGTGTGGTAGCTTCTTTGTGCAGGTTGTTGGTTGAGGTATGCATCAAGCTGAACATACCTGTTGCTGATCCAAACAAGCAAGAGCTGAGTTAGAGGAGTTCTGACCTGTCCTGTTAGGGAAGCCTGCTGAATTTGTATCTATCTGAGAATCAAGAAATAAATAAAATCTATTTTCTTAAATCTAATCAGGTTCTGTGGCTCCACAGAAAATTCTCACAGGTCTCTCTGGAGAGAATTTATAATGAATATTTTAGTTTATTAGTACAATGGATTGTGAATATACACAGAAAAAAAAATGTTATGCAGTATCTGATACACTGATCTCTCTTTATGCTTCTGTAAAAACCCAAGGCTCAATTAGGACATAGAGCAGTAAAGTTTAGTACAGAATTGACCAAAGATGATAGACTAGAAATTTTATGTGTAACCAAGATAATTTTTATTAAATCATTTAGCCTTTTTTTGTTTAAAGTTAATTTTGAACTTAGGACCATATATGTTGTGTTCTGTAATATGGAAAATGCTGCTACAGGTAACCTAACCATATGCAAGGGAAACTATGCCAAGAAAAGAGACCTTGCAGCAAGAGCACTTCAGTTAATGGCCACAAGGCCATAGATGAATTGTTGTGAAACAAAATTCCAGGTTTAAATACCAACATTATTTTGCTTGTAAATCAACTGGAAATTATGAGGGGTCTTTGCCCATTTGGATATTGGAATTCTGTCATTTGAATTCAGCTGATAAACTTAGATGTTGCGAGTGTAAGGTACAGTTTGGTACAAAAGAACTTGTAAATACTATGTGTGTCTAAAAATCATGGCACACATCCCATAAGGCTTTCAGTTCCTGTAGAAACCTCTTAATCACTTCAGAAAGGAAGGATAAACTGGACCTTAGGTACAGTTGGCAAGGAAACTGCTCTAAAAGAGTCTCTCATCTTCCAAAGTTTCCCAGCTAGGCTTGAAATTCAAAACTTGAGCTGTTGTAAATTAGGAGTTTAATTCCAAATAGCTTATGGAACAAACATGTAGGTGATGAGCTGATATGTTTGTGGCACTTGTATATTTAAGCAGCCATGTGTTTATAAAGTGTTGTGTCACATCTGTGGGAGACACTGCAGCTGTTCTTAACTTTGACTGTTAGAAATCTGCTGGCCTGCTGGATTCCTTAACAGTTTCAAATTATTGCTTAACCTTTCTGAAATATATATATATATTTTAAGTTTATGAAAATATCTTTTTTCAGAAAAGCTGAGTGTGTGATGTTAGAAGAGAAGGTAAAAAGATTGAAAGAATAAAACTGCTGAATGTCAAACTCACAAGGTCCTACTGAAATTCAGGACAAAATCCAAATTCAGGTAATTTCTTAAGTTACCATCTGTTCTGTTCACAAGTATCTTATATATACTATAAATATACCATACTGTAACAGCTTCCCAGCTGTGAAGAACCCATTTGCCTGACTATTCTTGTAATTCCACCATAAAACTTTGGTTTTGAAGTTGGCCATCTGCCTAGATGCCAGTGCAATAGGCATTAATAAAATAGAATATAAAGGATAAATTAAAGCATCTGCTGAAATTAATAAGAACAGATTCTCTTTGGCATAGCAGGAAGTACAATAGCGTGAAGAAACTGAGCAGTCTGAATTGGAAATCATAATTTTGAGATATGAAGATAATGAAGGAGGCACTTGGGAGCAGGTCCAGCAAGTTCTTGCATTCATAGTGTTCAGCTATAAGTCTGTGAGCAACCCCGTTCTTGGTTTACTTGCACATAAACCCAACACTAAGTGTGTTATGTGACAGAAACAGTTTGTACATCCTGCTGCAGCTATAGAGTTATGGAAGATTCATTTTCCTGTTGAGGCTAAGCCCTAGCAGGTGCGGGTTTATTGGAAAGGTAAGGCTGTGTTTCCCTCTTGCCACCACTGTGCTCTGTGTGTATGCTGGGCTGCAGTTCAGAACAGAACCACACAGCCCTCAAAGCTCAGTCTGGGCTACATCGACTCCTCCTGACAGAGAAGCCAAAGGGCAGGATTCTGTAAGCACCTGCCTCCTGCCAAACACAAGTGATGGATTTCCTGCAGGCTGAGAGTTTGTAGAGCATGAGTGTATCATGCATTTAATACAGGTAGCATATACTGTCTACTCATTGCTTATGCTGGTCCAGCAACAGGAGCCTGGTTTGGGTTAATCATGGAGAAAGGGAGGTGATCAGTGCAAGTACACCTTGATAGTTACAGCTTCTAAACCAAGCCTGGGAGGTTTGAGATGGCCATTAGAAAAAGACTTCTTTGTGAGGAGGGTGTGACAGCACTAAGAAAGATTGGAGTATGTTCTTCATCCTTAGAAGTTTTTTGGACTTGTTTAGTCAACACTGGGGCTGGAAACTTCTGGAAATATGTTCCAAATGTCTTTCTTGAGACAATGCTTTTTTCAGAACAGATCTTTTTGAAGCAGAGATCAGGACCAGGCACTTAGGAAAAAAGCCAAGGATGAGACATAGATATTTGTTCTCAGTATTCTACTATAATCTGACAAGAGTGTTGTCAGATGAGCGTTTCCCAAACAGAAGATTTTGTCTTTGTATTTATTTAATAAGTATGAAAAAGTTTGGTTGAGTCACTTTAAGGTTTTTATTTTAACCAAGTAATTATTTCAGTGCTGACATATAAAATAATTGATCTTGTTTTAGAGGGGGTTTTGGTTTTGGTATTTTAATGATAGAGTATTTTTATGAGAAAAATATTGATTTAATTATATTTTTCTGGTGTTCTCTATCAGCTCTGTCTTCTTGTACTTTGTGGGTAGACAGGAAAAGATGTTCAAATTCCTGTTTGCTGCTCAGTCAATTAAGTTATTCTTCATTGTCTCTTGGACCTGTGTGCTCAATCCTTTAAATTGTCTGGCTCAGGAAAAACAATCTTTACCTTCTTGATCAGCTACATAATCCGTACTTCAGTACCTGAAATAAAACCAGATGGGTGTTATATAATTTCTAGCACTGAAAATGAGCAGCTCTGATTCAACCTCTTCCGAAGCTTAGCTGGGGTTTTAAGGTTTGTAGCACATTGCCTGAGCACTGTTGCCAGCCCTCTATCATGTGTGTGTCTTGTCTTGTACATGTGCTTTGTAAGCTGGGAACTGGTTCTAGGTTTGTCTCCAGGATGTGTCAATATTGGAGTCTTTTTATTGTTATTTTAGAAATCTGCTGTGATTATTGCCTAATCACTTTGCACTCATTTCTTGGCCTTCTGGAAACAGGGTTTAACCACCTGTGGCATTTTTGATCTAGCTAACCATGGAACCTTAATAATTTCTGCTGCTGATAACAGGCTTGGAATCTTGTGAAGTTTGCCTTCCTGTGGCAGACCCCAGTGGATGCCAAGCCCAGCTTGGTGTCATTGTCTCCAGCAGGGATTTCCATGGGACAAATGCCATGCCCCGTGCAGCAGCAGAGGCTCCATGGTAAACCCTGCAGTCCCTTGCTGGTTGCATTTTTTTTAGTCCTGCCTGGGCAGCTGCACATTTCCCCTCAGCACAGAGAGGAGGGCCTGGCTGGGCAGGGCGCAGCAGCTGCCTCTGCTGAGCTCTGCCAGCAGCTATTTTCACCTGGGAGCTGCTGCCAGGCCACCTCCTGGAGCATCCTGCCCAGGAGCAGAACTGTGACACTGGGGGACAGAGCCCTGCTTGTGTTTTTCTTTGCTAGCTGGCTGCTCCTTCTCAGACCTCTGGTGATTCCTCTTATGCAGCTGTATGTGAAAAGTATCTCAAGGGTTTCTCTGTGTCTACCACATCTAAAAAGAATACATCATGCTTCTAATTATGATCTGAAGATTCCTTTTCATTTGCTTTAATCTGTGCATTTTCTTACTGGCTTCTTATCCCTTGAAAACAAACTGGGTCCCACTGAGGTGAACAGAATATGTAATCTGAACATCGGTTGTATATATTTAATTCTAGTTCTAAATATTCAGAACTTCATCAGTTCTTTACAAAAGGCATCTGGGAACTTGGTGGATACTCTGCTTACACATATACAACTAGAAGCATTTCTTACGAGCTATCAAATATGTAGCTACATGTGTACATACATATACAGGCACCTACTTTTAAAAAAATCCTTCCCTTTTCAGCAGCCTACTTATGTACTTGATATCATGGTGAAAGGTTCATGGTGAAGTCTTGATGAAAACCAAAGGTGGAGAGAGAGAGTGGAAAAAACCAAACCGGAATAGTAAAAACACTGATCGAAGAAGCTGAAGACTCATATGTTAAATAGGAAAGACCATTGTAAAAAGAAGCCATTTTTTATAATTTTTTTACATTATGCATAATTTTAGAAGTTGTTAGAGTATTCAGGTGTGTGCAGGGAGTCTTTTACCTCAGAATACATAACTTTTACTATTATTGTATATTGCAGTGGCACTCAGTACCGCTGGACTAGTTAAGGATCTGTGAGCAGTATTTCTGTTATAAATCTGGAAGATTACATCTCTGTCTTCTCATATTGCTTCACCCTGAAACCTGACAAGTTGTCAGTGGAGAGGCAATTATTTCTACCCAAACATGGAGAACATAATGTACATTTCTAAGGTACATAGAAAATACTAAATCCATGAAAATAAATGGATTTAGGAGAAAGTGATGAGGTTGTTTGGGTTCTTTTAGTTAGCCCCAACTATAAAATTTGCATGTTGACACTATAAAAGTGATCTTTTTTTTTGCTGGTAGTTGACAATGAGGTTTAATTGTGTTTTCAGTTTTCAAGGGTGAGGGAATGACACAGTTGAAGCCTTAAGAGAGACTGGGGGGGGGGAAAAACCAAAACCAAACCAGTCAGGCTGGCCAGAAAATACTGTTCTATTCTATGAGAGCGAGATAATGTTATTTCCAGTTTGTTGTTGATTTTGAGAGCATCTGGTGTTAGAGGAAGAGGCTGTGTTTCCCAGCAATGACTCACTGGATCTCAGGAGCAGCAGGGAGAGCGGGTGCGAGCAGAGCCAGGATCCTCTCAGCAGGATGTAGCTTGTTATTTTTACTTTGCAAACTCCCCCAAAAATGAACATTTTGGAAGGGTAAGACAAAGACTAGGGAGCCAGGGGAGCAGAGACAATGTTTGGAAGGGCAAAAGGAGTCTGTGAAGAAGAGTGAAAGTGCCTTCAAATTATGTGATAATATGCCAGCACAATGCATCCTCAGTGAAATGTAAAGTATTTGTATGAACAGCATAACCAGCTAAGAGTAAGTGAACTGCAAATTCAAAAATCAGATTGCCCTGTCTTTCAGGATACTTGTTTGCATGAAGAAAGCCAAGTGGCTTTGGAAAAGTTAGAAACTTCTGGTTCCTTAATGTGGATTAGCTTCAGCAATGCTGATTATTAAAAATGGATGCAACAGTTTTCTTATTAGAAGTCTTCAAGGTAAAAAAAATTATTTCTCTCTGCCTTGTGAAATTGAATTTTAACCTTTCCTATCTGCTTCCATAAAAAATGGAGGAAATTAACCTGGATGATGTCCCAGCAGTGCACTTATTTGGAAAGATGTGGGAGTTTGATTCACATTACCATAGTGGAGGTGTCTCATTTACTGGCTTGGAGCCACAGTGCTTTCTTCACAGACCTCTGCTGAGTGGCTAAGCCTAATTCTTAGGACATGGAAGAGCCAAATCCAGTTCTCTGCTCTATTATTCTTCTGTCTCTTATGGCCTTATACACCTTACCTTAACGTTGGGCTCTTGTCTCAGTAATCCTGTTGTAATATTCTTGCTTAATGTTGGTCAACCAAATAGAAATTTGACTGAGAGCTGGAGACAGCAACTAAATTGTTCATATCTTGTATAACTGCAGAGAGCCCCAGAGCTACCGACCAACATGACAAGTAAATCCTAATATTCTGAGAAGTATTCTGGTTTTAATCAGAAATATTCTGTATACTTGACCAATATATGTTAAAATTTTGATAGTTTTCAGAGTTGCATTTATGTCCCAAATAGCTCAATTAGTATTTTTTTAGGACCCTAAACTGAAATTGCACCAACTAACGTGCAATTCAGAGAATTTTTGAAGGGATCTAGAATTTTTTTTTTCTTTCTTAAATCAGAAGGATTTAACAAACAGTAAGACAGAATCAGTAAGAAAAAAATTCTTAATTATTTATGGATAGAACCTTTATTTCTCGCAGTCAGATCTGATTTATACCATTATACTGCTGAGGCGTGCCATGCCGTGAAAGCAGACACCACGCGCTCTGCGTGGAGTGGGTGGGAAGCGGGAGCGCTTTGGGGGTGACAGATTGCAGAGCCATGGTGGCAAGGTCAGGACCATCCCCACTGCACTGGCTGTTGTGTCTGTACACGCCTTGAAACCATGAAACCATTTTCTCTCGTTGCTCTAAGTTGTTCCATCAGCGTTATTTCCCTGAAGAATAGTGGTCAGCTGCCTAACAGCATGAAGGGACAAAGAGTGCAGTTATGAAGCCATGTCTCAGAGAGGTCTCTGGGCTTTGTGGGTGCCTGGGAAAGGTGCACAAGGACATTCCTCCAAGGAGGTACAGACACGTTCAGAGGGTTGATGAATATGGCAGCTGATACTTGTTTGCTTAACAGCTGGGACCTTCTCTGCTAGCTTCATCACCAGTGGAGAAGTGTTTCATACATGTGCCATGTAGTATAAACACCAGATTGCCTCCCTGCCTGCCAAATTCCCAGGACACGAGAGCCTGTGAAGTTGCTCTGAGTGTGCTCAGCAATCATGATGGCATTTGCTATGTTAGCACTGGGACACGAACGTGCTGAAACAGGAGTAGTGCATTAACAGCCCAGTGTCACAGCGAGGTGGCCACTGTTAGCATGATCTCACACCCTGCAGAAAGTAACTCTGATCTCAATAGCACTTAAAAGAGTGCCTGTCATAATTAATGAGGCTGTTAACCTCCTCCTTGGGGGATAACTGAGGGCCACACACTCCTTCTCATGAGATGCCTGCAGCTAGTAGGAAGGGAAGAGAAATGATTGCTGAATTTTGTGGTTATTTTGAGCTTTTGTATACCTGTCAGTTAAGCAGCTCACATCATGGATTTGCTCAGTGTTTCCCATTGATTCATTTCCTCCAATTCCCAGATCAGTTGACTATGGCCACTGAGATCTTCCACATAAGCTATTTTTTGATTTACATTTTTTGTAATTAGCTCTTAAACCTCAGTGGCCTTCCAAGATTGTCCCTTGCCATTCCTGTATTAGTTTACAAAAATCTTGTGTTTGCATATATTTTTTTGCCATTTTCTCCAGGATTAGTATATGTCAGCAGTTCCTACTTCTGTAGAGAGTTATTACATGTTATAGGCATTTGCCCTCTTGAAGGTAGGATTACCTCCACTTCCACTTCACTTTCAATTGCTTTATACTCCTGGGCTACCTGGCAATCCAAAAGAAGTCATTATGAGAAGTAAGAGCTCATCCACAAATCCTTTTGTGTTTTCTTTTTTTTGAAATCCCTCTTGATAATAAAGTTGAATTCATATCCTAATTTGAGTTTACAGTTCAGTTACCTTATAGATGTTCCTAAAATTAAAATGGTCATTGGAAAACATTCTCTTCCTATAATTCTCAGCAGAGAAAATCTACAAGTGAGAAAAAAGAGGAAGTTGGAAAGCTGGAGCTCTGTAGCAGTAGAAACAAAGGATGCACAGCAGAAATCTGAACTCTTTCCATTTTGGTGTGCTAACACTTCTGATTTGAACAGTTAATTGCTTTTGTACCTTTGGGCAACCACTGCTTTTAGGTTGGAGAAAATCCATTGCTTGTTATAGAATGAGTGAGAGAAATACTTTATTGTCTTTTATTAGTGGTCTCTTTCTATACATAAAAAAGTTATACAAGTTACCTTGCTTAAAAACCTCTCCCAGAGGGGCTTTTCTGTTGGGCTGAGCAGCAACTTCTAAAAACTGACAATGTCCCTAGAATACCTGCTTTCTAAACAAGGTTCCTTCAGGATAGAAATCAAGTTATTGACTTTGAGGGGGAAGTTGGTAAGATGGGAAAATTTTAATTCTCTTATTCCTGTATAGCTAGAAAATAAAAACATAACAAGAGATATATCTTGGTCAGAGATGTTAAGTAAAAAAAATTAGTAGTTCTCTGACTTACACCCAGTGAAATCAATACAGTCTTACCTAGAGATATAGTTAGTTTTTCTGCAGATTATTTTAGGTCCAGGAATCTTAACATATTTTCAGGCCAGATTTAAAGGTTTTATGTCGGGATGGTGATGGTGAATGCAAATAGTCTGACGGTATCAGACTTTATCCTCTATTTACAATAATCTGGAAAAAAAACCCCAACAAACTAACAGTAAAAATAAATCCCCTAATTTTTGTAATAGCAAACAGAAAAAATCAGAAAATACCCCACCTATTTCATATTGTCTTTTCCTGGATTTCAGTTTTATTGTAAACCACTGTTTTTAAATAGGCAATATGTCTAACAGTTCTCCACAGAGATGTCAGTGGCTGCATGAGTGAGTGATCTGTAAGAGAAATCTGTGTTTAATGTTTGGTTGAACTCTTAGATCTTGGTAAGTTGTCTTCAGTTTGTGAACTTGTCTTCCATCTGTGTAGTGCATGGAGACAGACAGCAGCCTACGGAGCCAAATGGGAATTTCACTGCTGTGAGGAGTCCCTGACATGCTGATTCTTGCACTGCCTCGTTGGCAAGACTGTGAAGAAGATACATGACCAATGTAAGAAAAAACAGACTATGACATGCATTAGGCTTTAAGTGACATAGTTTGCATAAGTTCTGAGTGAGTTTAAAAAAAAAATCCTAAAATAGGAAGACATAACTGGCTCTTATATAGCTTTTTACTTTATGATGCACATTTAGTTCAGCTGAGGAACAGGCATATAGCAGTGAAACTTCTCACTGTAGACCTAGTTTACCATCTCAGACTCTCCACAAAGGACAGCTTGGAAGTAGAGACAAATTTGTGCATATGTTTAGAGGTCACAGACTTCTTTCTCCTCAGGTATGTTTTACAGGAATGATGGCACGATTAACGGAATTGGTATGTTTTCCTTTTGGACATTTCATGGTTTTAATTAAATGTTGTACTTTTAGAGTAGCTATATTTCTTCTTCAGCATATTTGTGATGTTTAGGGATAGGAAAGAATTATAGAGGTTCTGGATGCAGAAATACTAATTTTTGTTGACTGTTTTTTCTTTTACTACTGTAATGTGTTGGTTTTGACATTATGGGACAGAGGATTTTCTTCAAAAACTGACATCAAATCTGCAGTGTATGGAAGTTCTTTTCTGTGTGTGCTTAGGAAAGCAGTGGGGAAAGAGGGAAGGATGGGGGGAATCACAAACTTGTATGCACCCATTTTTATACCTTTGTTTAACCAGAAAAAGTCTTCTACTACCTTGGAAAATCGAATTATTATACTGGGTTTGAACACATGAAGTGTCCCTTGCAGCACATATAGAGATTACCTGTGAGCAGTGCACACCAGGTGGCTAAGAAAAGCAAACCTGTGTAAGCTGAAGTAAATTCAGTTAACAATGGTTCATATTTTGAATGAAAAAATTTCAGAGGTCTACAGACTCCCTGGACTAGTCGGTTGCCTGGGAAACTGCACTTCGTAAATTAGGGTAAGGGGGAAACATGGTTATTAGATATGTATTTTTTATAATTATTGCTGTAATTTTTACAATAAACATCCAAGCCAGGGCTATGCAATGGTCTTGATCAGCCTTTTCATGTTTGTACAGCACTGATAATAAGGTTGGAACTTTTTTTGTAAGCAGTGCATGGTTGCATGGGATGTTAAAAATTAAGCAAAAAATAGTTCTTTTCCAAGTCTCAGTGTATGCATTGTAGATAAAAAAAATCTCTTCATCTTGTTATTGATGACTTGCTGTGTCTGCCTTAGATGCAGAATGGACTGCTGGAGGAATGGTTGAATCCCTTCCTCCCAAACCTGGCATAATTGAAAAAGCCAAGAGAGAATAAGGATTGCCTGAACTCTTATAGCTCTAATAATTTCTTATCCTGTAGGTGTCCCCTCTTTTCTTAGCACTTGTACTTTCCAAGAGCATGAGCTTAACTTTTTATAAGGAATTTATAGAAAGATTTACTTAATATGTGGTAAAGCACAGAGCATCGACTTCTAAAATTAATAAAATAGAACACTTGGACTGGCCACTCTAGACACTGAAGCTTGATTTGCATATCTTTTCAAAAGGGTGTTTGAAATGCACCAAGAGTATTAGAACATCATTTTTATCCTCCTCTGGAGGAAAAAAAAAAAAAAAAAAAAAAGTTCATGCTAAAATGCTGAACAGCACCTCCTGCTTTGGCTAACCAATTCAACAAAACCAAATTTATTTTGCAACCCTCATCTCCTTGGGAGGCACTAATAGGGACACAATTTGCACTGAAGAGAATGGAGAAAATTAAAGGGAATTTTCATTTTGCTTCAAACTAGATACTCATAGAAAGATGTGGAAAGCTCAAGTCAAAATAAGTTTCAGACAACTTCTTCCTTCTGCAAGGGCCCCATGAGAAAGTTCTTCCAAAATGTAACTGTGTCTTTTACAGGAGCAGCTGTGCTGTTGTCTGGGCAAGAGCTGGAGCACATGCACCATATCCAGTCTGGAAAGCGTTGTGCGTGGTCAAGCCAGCTTTTGGTGTCTGCTCTCCAATCCTTGGCTTTGGCAGGTGGCTGATGGCACGCTGGGTTTCTTTGCAGCAGGGGTAGATTCCTCAGAGGCCACACCTGCCTGCTTGGGTTGTGATGTTCTGACTCGTGCTGAGCACTGGCTTTACTCTCTGCCCTTTCAAGAGAGCTGCAAGTTGCAAAAAAGCTACTTTTTGAGTTTAGTCTCTCCTCATTTCTTTTTGCTGGGCTTGTGCTTTTAGAGGCAAAACAAACTCTTTGGCTCAAAAACAATTTAAAACTGAGTCTTGACATTTGGTTTGGAATGGCAGGAAGAAAAACTGCAGTTTTTATATTACTGCATATGCAGCTGGAGTCCCAGACTCTTACTTCCACCAGTTTTTTGAAGAAACTCACTGGAAAACTAATGGGTTTCCTGTAGTAAATCCATTTTTTTCCTGGGGTTAAGCCTTTCAGTAACTGTGGGCACTGATCTCTCTGTCAGGGTTCTCTCCCTAAATGTCATGCTACAGTTGGAGAATGAATGCTTCAGTCCATAGTAAAGATTGTTTTCCAAGTCAAATGGAGTTGTGCAATTGAAGAGCTGACATTGGCATAGTCTCCACACTGTCACACTTGTATACAAAAACTAATAACACAGGACACGCTGCAGTCTTCTGGACTGGCAGAGTTTATTTTTAACTCTAACTGAGGTAACTTATGGAAATTTGGTATTCATTGCCACTCAGCTTCCTCCTCACCTCTCTACTGGTAAAGATCTACTTCTCTTGGTTGTCACTGTGCTATATTTACTTACATTCTCTACAGATCCTTTTTATTATTAAATAAATAAAAAAAAAACCACAAACTTTTTTCTTTTTCATTCAGGGAAATTATACTGTAAAAATCAGGAGGCTCTGTTTTGTTAGATGAGTGTTGAACCTGGTCTTTTCCTTCTAGTTCTACCAGTGGCTTAGAGTGTCTCCCTGAGAACATTTAGTAATGTGGCTATCTGTTACCTATAGCTTGTTCTGTCATGTTTTCTCTGTGGAAAAATTGTATAAATGTTGCAGTGCTTCTCTGTGACAAGATGTTGCCTATGTTTGTGAAGGTTTTTTATTTATGGGTGTGTTAGGAAAGGTGGCTTGGAGAAGAGAGCTGGCTTGTTTCCTCTGTTTTTCTGGAATTTCATTTCATTCAGGATTGCTATTATCCTCTGAGGAACCTTGTTGCTACCCCGGTAATCTCTGTGACTGAGCATAGTTGCTGACATGACTGAATACAGTTTGTTCTTTTAGAGCTACTTGCAAAGTGTGTTTTAAGATGACAGTCCAATGGGTGTTTTTAAGATAAAATCTGACAGCTTTTGGATAGTTTGGTGTTTCTGTAGATCTTTGTTGTACCACCATCTACAGTAGCTGGGGTACAATAGTAAGAAAAGTGACTTCATAGAAGTGGCTTCAGCAAACACCACACACATCAGTGTAATCCTTTGAGTATGTCAAAGCCATTAGTGAAAAGCTCCGTATCAACTTCGACTTCAGGTGCCATGTTTGGTTTTGAAATCTGTATTCTCACTTTTTGAGAGAGTTATGTTACAAATTTTCCTCATCTTTGATGATAACGTATAAAACAAAACTGTTTATTACTTTTACAAAAAAAAAGTGGTGCTTTAGAGATGAATGTGACTCAGCTATTGATAGTTTCATAAAACTACAGGTTGTAGGCAGCTCTTGTTCACAGTATCATTACTTTTAAACAATCTCGATTATGATGGAAGATTTCAGAACTGCTTTAAAGCTTCATTTTCTGGTACCATGTTTTCTCTTAAGCCTTTGTTACTGTGCATCTCTGGGCTGCAATAGACATTATACCAGGTTGTTTAATCTATTTATATTGAGCTGCTAATTCTCTCAAATGTTTATGATGAGGCAGATGTCTCTAAGAAAAGTTTTTTCTCTGAAAAAATGCAGTATATTGTGTTTCTAAAGAATAAGCTCCAAAGGCCTGAGGGGGAAAAAAAAACAAACCACCTCATAAATGATTACTGGGAGCACAGGTAGAGCAGCCATAGTGCTGTGAGTTGGACAAGCTTTTGGGGAAATGAAAAATTTAACAAGAAAATAGGCTGTAGAAGAATACAGGAATATCTTGTTCCTCCTAAATTCTGAATGAAAAAGGTAAACACCTTATTAAAAAACCCAGTATATCTACCGGCCAACTGAATTGCTTTCTGGAAACACATTAATTCTAGGCTATGTAAGCAGCAGTTATTAGTGTTCATAGTCAGTTTTATCTAAGAGATGTGTCCTCCAGCAGGTCTATACCAATAAAAAGTCTGCCTTAACTAGGTTTAACATTTTGCTTATACAGGTCCCATCTGCTTGGAGTGTCTCAGCCCTTGTTCCTAAAATGATTATCAGAATACCGTGTTTTTCACCTCTGTTTTTTTTCTGGAGTATCATGATTTATTCCTCAGAAAAGCATGGGTTGAATCTACCTCAATCTCAATCAGGGCCAAATATTGGCATGTACTTAACTGAAAGCTCATTTATTATCTTGATTTAATTGTTAAAATGGAACAATGGAATAATGCATTCTATTCACTATTCTAAATAATTCAAGTAACTTTATTCAGATTCCTAAGAAGTAACTGTCAGCAGTGTGGGATTTGAAATAGCAAGTATTGCTTTATGCTTAACAAAACACGGATAACTGACAGCCCCTTCAAATGGGAAATGGTTCATTTTGTGATGCAAAACAGATAGCTTGGTTGGGAATAATATTGTGTATCTATATGCAGGATTAAATCCCAGGCAGAAAGCACAGGCAGATGAAAAAAATTGTATTGCTAGTCTCCTTTTTTCCTGCAGTAAAATGGAATATTTCACTACCCTCAGGAGAGTAAGGCAAGTGGCTGGTTAATGCATTGGTTGTGTTTGACGTACCTTATAACTATTTTTGAACTTTCAGCTCCCTTTTTTAAACATGAGCAGATTGTTGCTGTGATTGAATAGCTTTCTCCAGTAAGAAACTTATGATAGGAGACTTACATGTTAGAGAACAGTGTACCTTCAACATAGGTAAGCAATATTTCTGACATCATTGACAATCAAAGTGCTCAAGAGCTAGGCAGCCTTCTTCAGCAAAGACTGCCTTCATCCCTTTCATCATTCCAGGAAAGGCTTGGCTTTGAGGGGTTTGTTGCTTTATTTATTTATTTAAATAGTTTGTCATGTGCACTTTGAGAAGCTGAAATCCGTGTTCTTGGAACTTGCAGTCCATCGAGCTGACTGTGGTAGCCCAAGCAATCAGGTGGCTTTAGCCATCACGCTGTCTCACAGCGGTGAGTCCTTCAGTGTCTGTCACCTGCAAACCCGCCAGCATCTTAGCATGTGACACGTCAGGAACGTATTTCTGGGGATGCTGCCGAAGGGAACGGCTCTGTGCGCTGGGCCCTCTCCCTCCTCTCTGGATGGCGCTGCCTGGGATGGCTGCTGGGGAGCAGCCCAAGTGATGCTCGCAGATCTGGGGCAGCCGTGGATGGAGGCTCACATGGAGGGCACATGGGTGTGTCAGCAGCATTTTGCCCCTCATCCTTCCGGACTGCCATGCTCATTATCCAACTGTCCCAGCAACACTTAGCATATGAGCCGTCCTAAAAGGAGCTGTTAAACTGACAGGTTGAGGGAACTCCCACTCACATTACACAGAAAATGCTTTGAAGAACATTTCAGAGCCCCAATGAGTTAAAAGTTTAAAATTTAAATTTATTCATTTTGAAAGCTGCATTGAAGGGGAATATAATATTTCTATATTCCTCTAATGAAAACTTATAGAGACTTAAAAGAAAGTTTAAACTTAAAGAGATGTTTCAACTTGAAGCAGGCAAGAGGAGAGCAGGTGGCAGCTTTGGTTGTCTGGGCACGGCTCCTCTCGGTGGTGGGAGCTCTCTTGCTGGCAGGTGAAGGGGCTGCTCTCTTGAGCTGTCCCAGAGGTGCTTCTGGTTCACTGTGGTTGGTCACAGTCAGGTTTGCTTGGTTTAAAGTGTAATTGTTCAAAGCTACAGTCAAATACAAACCCTTCAATCAACTGTTTTATTAGATTGCAGAAACCCAAAGTTCATAGAACCACAGAATAATTTATGATGGAAGGGTCTCTGGAGGTCACCTGATTCATTTTCCAGTCAGATTGTGAATATCTCCAAAGATGGATATTTCACAATGCCTTAGGTCTTTTCCATTGCTTACCTTATTGTGAAAATTTTATTTAAACCACAGCTGCATAACCACAAAAGGTCAACATTCCCATATTTATCCATTCTAGTGCTCTTCTCTGTCAGGCAAAGTAGGAAAGCTAATAGGGAGTAAAGAAGCCTTGAAATGCAACTGTAACTGGACTCAGGAGGACATTAGAGCTTGCATCTGTACAGATTATTTGTTATTTCATAGAGTTCCCCAGTAGGCTTTTGAATTTTCCTGTTCAAACCTCTGAGAAGGAATCTCTAATAGCTGCATCAAGAATTCTAAATACTCCATGAAAGAATCAAAACCCACGCTTCACTGGAAGGGAAAAAAGAAAGGGTATTTTTGGGGGGGTTCATACCTTAGAAAAAACACATTCTGTGCTTAATAGCTAGTGTAAAATCCTGATGACAATGTAGACTAAAACCTGTGTAATCACTATAGACAGGACACTTTTGTGAACTGCATTTCTGCGAGGACACAAAATTCAAAGGACATCTTGAATCTGTTTTTTGTGTTCAGAGGAGGAAAAACTTGCATCTTGCAAGTATTCAGTCCTGTCCTCTCATTGATGCTGCTGCTCCCCAACTCTTTTATGTTTAAGAGCTCTTCCTTCTTCCCCTGTCCATATTGTCTGGTCTGCTCCTGTCCCTACCTATGTTATTAGGGCAGCATCAGGGAGAAGTCCCAGCCTTGTGTGTGTGTGCCCCGTGTTCAAATGCCAGCATTTGTGCCACAGGTTTACGACCACTGCATCGATCGGTGTCTCCATTTAAATGATTTATCTTTGCTCTTGGCTTGCTGCGAGCTTTTCCACGAGCTGCAAGGAAAACTGATTTTATAGATGTGTTTTTTAGCAAGTTGCTCAGCTTGTTACTCCTGCAATCTGAAGGAAATGGGACGAGAGCTGAGGAAGCAGTGTGGTGGGTACCAGGGTACAGGGATCAGGTACATCCCAAAGGATGGCGTGGTGGGGGTGGCTGCAGACCTCATTCCCTCTGCCCTGCGGCACTGCTGCCACGCCTGGCTCTGAGATCTGTGAGGAGGCTGCTGAGAAATACTCTGTTGGGAAGGATCAGTTACTGCAGGTTTGAGAAAGGATACAGTTTGAAGTATTTAGAAGTCTGTCATTGAATCAAATTCCCAGGGAACAATCCATTTTTGGTATATCACAATAAGTATATTTTGCTTATGTAATCAATCCCAGGATGATAAATACTTCGTCATCCATTCCAGGCAATTTGCTTCAGTGATTGGCATCAAATAGATATTGTATGGTCAGTATAATTTTCATACTACACCTTTAGCTGCAGTTTCACTTATTTTTTAGCTTTATTAAAAACTATGTATCAGTTTTCCTTTTTATTTGAACTCAGAAACCTCTTTTTTTTTTTTCCTGATTAAAAAGTATGTTGTCAAGACTAACCTGGAGTTACGTAAATCAATAATGCTACACAGAAAACAAGAACAAATTGTGCCTCTTATTTGCATAATGGGCAAGATCTAAAATGAATTCCTCAGGTTAATGAGTGTCCTCAGGGTTGTTTGTGAGAATATACAGCCTTCTGTGACACCAGTGTGTTACTGATTGAAAAGTACTGCTCAGAGTCAAAGAAGAGTGAAAAAAAAATCAGGAGCAAGCAGGTTGGGGGACTCCATACTAAGCTTTTAGCTTTAGTGCATTGATTTTTGGATGCCTGCATTGAGCTTCACTATAAGCTGAGGATACAAATTCAGATTTACCCTTGCTTTGAGGTTCAAACTCAACCTAATCTCACCTGGGGTTTTGGCTAAAGTGCAGCCGAGTCCCCAAGTTTCTGTCACACTGATGTGAGGTTATCTTTGTCTTCCTCAGAAAGAGAACAGTGCTCCCCAGAGGGAAGGGAACACAAACACCCTGTGCAGGGTTATGCAGCTCGGTTAACTTAGAAGAGCCTGAACCTTAGATGAGACAGTCATGGGGCCAAAAATTACTAGAAGCAGGCAGTTACAACAGCATTAAAATGTCTCATATTTCCTATTCTGTTTCTGCTCCATTACCTTTATCCTCTTATTCCAGGCAGTTAGCTTCCTCTTGCTCCTATTAGCTTGCTGTGAAACGGTAACATGGCTGGAGGAGCAGAGGATACTGCCACAGGTGGCCACTCCTGCACGGAGAGGAGAAAGAATAGGAAGAACCTGGCTTTGGCTGGAGTGCTCTGCAAATGGAATTGCTTTTGGAAGCTTGTAGTGTGACTGCAGTGGGACACGCATTTAAGTAAATGGCAAGAGAGGATTCAAGGTAGAAGGGAGGGCCTATTACCTCCCCACACAGTGCAACATTTTCTATTCCAAACAGGAGGAAGCTGGTGCTACTCCAAGTTCAATTGAGGATAAGCAAATAAGTGTTTTGTTTTGCTCTTAAGCCTTACTACTAATGAACTATAGTAAATTACTTTTACCTTAACTATGCACCATGGAAAGGTCATAAACTACAGAAATCTTCTACAAAAATTACATTACACATTAGTATTTTTCATGTAATGTGAGAGAATTGACTGTGCAGATCAATCACTGCAGGACTCTTGCTTTTTTCTCCCCTATTTAAGTATGTACCTTGAATATTGCAGCATAAGAGATAGCTCCTTTAGAGAGTTGCTCTGAAGAAGGAAGAGTTCAGTGGTCAAGTGAAGAAGGTGTTTTCCAATTTACAGTACAGTGACTTGTGGAGATTGGGGCCACTCTTTCTTCTTTGAGCTTGAAGACTCAATTTGGGAAGGCACCTGTTTACAGGACAGCTGCTGCAGCCTGGTTCCTGTCACTGGCACCCTGGCAGCACCTCTCACCCCTGCAGCAAGTCTCTGGGAGTTCAGAACCAGACAGGCTTTTTCATCTGCTAAAATATTTCCTTGTTGGGAAATAAGGCTTGCTGTACTCGGAGTCAGCAGGTGTATCCTGCTTGTTTATGAGGTCTACTCTGTTTTTCTATATAGGCAGAATATTAAATGAGCATTCTTTTAGTATGTAAAGAGTATTTTTTAATTTAATTTACTCTATGCACACACAGAGTTACAGCTTTGGGTTTCTTTTGTGATTCTTACATGGCCTTTTTTGCTGTTTAACAGCCTTCTTCCAACTCTGTTGCATCTTGCCTATGATGTATAAAGCTAAGAAATATGGAAAAATTCCCAGGGATTTGTAGACTTCTGAAAACTGAATCCTACTGTAGAAACTTGGTGAATTAAATTGCCCCAATGCCTGTGGTTTTGAGAGTTTTTAAGCCTTCTATATAGGGAAAAAAATAAAAGAAGACATTAAGTAAGGAGAAATTGTGCAAGCTGAATCCAGCAGAGCTGCTGTGCTTTACCTATCATTCTTCAAAAGACGTCTGATTCTTAGATAAAACATTTGTTAATACTTTCAAGATTTCAATATAACATCTTTAAAGATTTTTTTCTTTTTCTGCAGTAAAACCTAATAGTATGTCATAATTTAACTTAAGTGTTAAACTTCTTTCAATATCTGGTACCATTCACCCTAGGCATTCAATAACAACAGTGTAACACAGAAACCAGGAAGTAAGAGGATGAAATAAGGCTGGGGTAAATGAGTTGAAGGTTTAGAATAATTTCAGATTGATTTAACTCTCTGACTCTCTGCTAGCAACTTGAAAAAGATAATCTTTTTATGTCATTGATAGGCAAATGCTGAATGTGGGGCACAGAAAATAATTAGAAAAAGAACTAAAAGATGAAAATGTTCTTTCAGATATAAAATCATGTTATTGGATAAACTAAGATTCTGGAAGCCTTATTCTCTTTCTCTTTTTTCTTTTTTCTTTCTTTTTTTTTTTTTTTTTAATCAGTGTTCAGGAAATGGAGCAAAGCAGAGCAAACAGAAAAGAGTGGCAGGGTGTTAATTGCAACCTGATAATTAAAGTGAAGCATAGTCAAGGAACAGATATCCTCCCAGCTTTCAACATGAAAATGATGGGCAGCATCTCTGGATGCTCAACACTGTTTTGATAACCCTGGGAAGCTGCTGCCCAGAGAGCCTCTGTGACACACAAGTCTGTGTCTGAGAACATACATTACCAGGTAGAGATTTTTTTAATTGATCTTCTTTTTTTTTTCATCTCTGTCTTGGTGTCTGGGTTGTTGATGGGTAGGAAATGGAAAGGATGAACTCCCTTGGTGATAAAAAGCGTGGGTGAACCAGCAATGGTTGCAGGGTAATGACAGCAGTGCCTGGTGTCAGTCACTCAGATGAGTACTGGAAGATTAAATAGATTAATGAAAATAAATGTAAGCTAATTTAATTCAGTGATATAGGAGAAGAAATCAGAGGAGTATAAAATTAAGCTTAAGATGGGCATTATTATTTAACTTTTTGTCAGCTCTTTTTTTGGCTTTCCAGAGTCAGGAGCTTTTTTGAGTCAGAAGTGAAAACACATGCTGAAGGAAAACAAACTATTTACCTGTTTTGTTCTTACAAAAAAAAACCCCCAAACAAACAAACAAAAAACACCCAAAAAACCCCCTCAACAAAACAGTTCTGCAGAAAATGTGCCTTGTTTTAGAAAGATTATATTTTGACACCATCTTAGACTGAAGTTCCTTTGATTTTCTCAATTTTTTTAAGTAAGATGACTTAAAATTGGAGTGTCTAAGTGGCTGTTAAGTTTCTCTTCTTAAACTAAAACATTCAGAAGTGTGATGAACTGGGACAACGCAATTGTGATTAATTTTCTAGATTTTGTTGTGGGCTCACAAAGGTGGTTGTTAAGCTCCTCTTGTCCTGACATGACCTCCCCCATTCAAACATGAGTGTTTTATTGAAGAACATAAATTTGTCAACTCATTAATTTATATCTAGTCAGCAGGATGGACCACTAAATGTAGGGACAGTACATAAAATAAAACTGTTATGAGAAGAAGGGGGAGAAGGGAAGTTTTAAAATAATCAGAGCAAACTTAAAGCCAAGCTGTGTGTGTTGGGTTTATCTGGGCCTTGTATTTAGGAGAAGAGCTGTGAACTTGAAGCAGAGGATGAAGGGTTTGATTTGAATATGAATATCAGGCAGGGTCTTAGTGGCATAAAAGGGATAATTTTAGCAGCAGCTT
Source organism: Regulus satrapa (assembly GCA_013396955.1). Classification (NCBI taxonomy): domain Eukaryota; kingdom Metazoa; phylum Chordata; class Aves; order Passeriformes; family Regulidae; genus Regulus; species Regulus satrapa. The sequence continues at coordinate 615,886 of VWZN01018494.1, forward strand.
TTGGATGGAGTGGTTGGGTACAAACAGAGATATAAGTAGGCTATGCAGGCTATAGCTGACATCAAGGATGAGGTAAGAAAAACCAGGAAAGGAAGGTGAAATTCACCTGTGTACAAAAAGTCTTGCAGAAGCATACATGACTTTAACTTGTACCTGCAACCTGGTTTGTAAATTTTATTGAAAAACCAAGGGTTTGGGTGGCAAACAGAAATTCCCCACAGGCAGGCAGGCTATATTTTACTGTATCCATTTACAGGCACAGTACCTGAGGGGGTTTAGTGAGCATCTAATGCTCAGGAAATATTGCTAGAGTAGGGGTTCTGTTGACAGCTCTCACCAGATGAAGGAAGGTGATCTGTAGTAAAGATGGGGAGTCAGAGGTTGTGGCACAATACCCACGAGAAGAGGAAGATGCAGCCAACATTGTCTAGATCCAGTGATAGGCTTAAAGGAAGATTTTTTTCACACCTGAAAGCTTGTGCTGTAGAAGCAAAATATCAAAACAAATGCAGTGATTAGTGAACAAACCAAACCAATATGAAGTGTCTAGCACTTTTTCTTCTTTTCTAACATATGCTTCTTCAATTCTTCGGTGATTAATTTTTTCAGAGGAAAATTCCATACAATTAAAGTTTAGTGGGCATAGTTGAACATTGAAAAAGGCATGCACTGTAAAGGACTTGAGTCATGTTTCCAGCCAAGCCGTTTGGCAGATAAAATACTTTTCTCTACTGCTTCAAAATTTTCTGTCAGAGACACTCCGCTTTTCTTGGTGCACAGAAGTTTTTATTATCTTTTTATTTGAAAACAAACAAAAGCCTTTTGCTTACTCACATTCACGTCTTGATTTCATTGCAGGATATTTAAAAATCTGACATTGGAAAGAATGAATTCTTTTTTACTTCTGTTGGAACACTTGCAGTTTAAAAGTTGATATAGCTGTTTCCAGGACCTAAGGCCTTGCTTTACAGGTAATGGAATCCATAAAATCCTACCATATGTCATAGAATAATTTTCATATTTTAGCATGGATATTTGGGTTGGGTTTTTTTTATTTTTTTATTGATATGACTCAGATCTTAAACTGATCAAAAATGAGAGAGGCCAAGTTGATTTATACCGCACTGCAGTAAAATTAACATTTTTGATTTAGGACTGTATTCTGTGTATTGAAGAACATTTCCTGTAAATATCAATGATCATAAGGGGTTATTTTCCTCAGCTCTTCATTATTCCAGCCGATGTAACTTAATTTTTTTCATGAAGATTTTAGAAATCAAATCAATTGAGTGGTTCTCTACCTTGTAATATTACTTTATTGTTTCTGATGCCATGCATTTATCACACGTTTGTGATCTCATAAAATGGTTTAGGTTGGAAGGGGCCATAAAGATCATGTGTAGTTCCAGTCCCCTGCCATGGGCAGGGACACCTTCCACTAGACCAGGTTGCTCAGATCTACATCCAACCTGACCTTGAACATTGCCAGGGATGGGGCATCCACAGCTTCTTTGGGCAACCTGTTGCAGTGCCTCAGCACCCTCACAATAAGAAATTTCTTCTTACTATCTATGATAAATCTACCCTCTTTTAGTTTAAAGCCATTCCCCCTGGTTCTATTTAATACATGTCTTTGTAAAAGGTCCCTCTTATAGGCTCCCCTTTAGGTGCTCTAAGGTCTCTCAAGAACCTTCTCTTCTCTAGGCTGGGCAGCCCCAGCTCTCTCAGCTGTTTTTATAGCAGAGATGTTCCAGCCCTCTGACCCATCCCTGTGGCCTCCTCTGGACTTGCTTCCCCAGGTCCATCCGTGTTCTTCTCCACCCTGGGGACCCCAGGGCTGGAAGCAGCACTGCAGGCCGGGTTTCCCCAGAGCAGAGGGCAGAGCTCCCTCTGTGCCCCGCTGCCCACACTGCTCTGGGTGCAGCCCAGGGTGCTGCGGCTCTCTGGGCTGCAGGCGCACATTGCTGGGACATGTTTAACATCTCAACCCCCAGGTTGTCCTCCCCAGGGAGAAATGTGAAATGCCCACAAATTCAAATGTGTTGTGGCAACATATTTAATTCTTAAAGTTAGATATGTGATGTCGGTGTAAAGTGAAATGGGATGATAATTTGGAATCAGCAGTCCTATTAGAATTTACTGTCAATGGAAAAACTTGAAAGTCACTAGTCACTAGAATAATGTTTGTGTTTTTTCCCCACCAAAAATAATGAGATCTGCTCTGAAATTTCTGGCTAAAGTTAAATTTCAGCAAGTAACCAGGGGGAAAAAATAGTCTAGCTTGCAACTTTCCTCCCCCATTGTTTTTCAAACAGCACAAATAAATGTTTCATTCAGAATTTTGGTAATTTTTAGGATCAGAAATTTGTAGAGCTTTTACTGGTGAACAAATATGTGAGCTATTTCAAAACCTGAAAATGTGTTTGTAAGTTCTGTAAATAGGAACAATTGAATGCTGAGCTCTAAGAGAAATCTGTCCAGGATTTTATGTGCCAAGTGTTCAAGAATCTTTCCCTTAAAGTGTGAAAATATAGCCTTTATCAAAGCAAAAAACATTTGAAAATTATTAAGAGTATTCTCCCCTCCCCCTTCATGTTTTTGTTGTTTTCCAGTCTGAGGCATCCAATACCATAAGGAAGGTAAATCACCTTTTCTTGAAATGTTTTTACATGGCATGTTGTGATGGATTACTGTCATGTCCCACAATCAACTAGCAGTTGATTAGTATATATATATATATGTTTGTGTGTGTATATATCTATATATCTATATATATGTGTGTATATATATCTATATATGTGTGTGTGTGTGTATATTAATATCACAGTCTTGGAGAAGCAGAGCTATCACATAGAGATTTAGGTTGGAGATTTCTTTATTCTTGAGGTGGCTACTAATTCCTGGTTTGCACTAGGAAGCAATTAATTGTCTTATCCTCTGTTATTCTCATTAGAAATCATTTAGCTAGAAAAAAATAGATCTTCTTGTTCCTTTTATGTGATCCTTCAGAAAAAGAAAATATGACTGTTTTTCCATGATCTTTTCAGTAGAAAGCATATTATGACTTATATGGTGAGCATGAGGTATTAGTGGATGAGAGATGGAGCTGAGATTATGTTTGCTGTATGTCAGTGGCAGTAGTTTTGATTTCACTGATAAAGGAACTGTAGTGTCAGCTAAATGGGCTTTAGAGCAAGTTGGTTCAGGTCAAATGCACTTTAACCATCAGCAGTGAGAATCCCAAAGAACAAGGAAAATGAAGCCTTAAAGCATAGAAACCTTTTCTCTAGTTTTAGGTTTTAACTGTAAGCACACACATAGGAAACTGGTGGATGCAGAGGCTTCCCTGAAATGTCTTATGGAATAGTGCAAGCTGAAGTGCAGGCTGAGTTCTTAAAGTAAATTGAAAGAACGTGGCTCAGTTTTTCTAGAAGTTTTGCTTTGATTGAACACTGTTATTAGTTATATATTAATGATACACCAGAGTTAGGTTAATTTGGCCTTTTTCAAGATTTACATCATCACAGATAACAAGCAAACTGAATCCATAGTCCAGCTTGTCCTTTAAACTGTTTATTGCTAAGTTCAATAGACAGCTTTTGGTATACATGAGGTTTTGCCTCTTAGAGAAAATTTTGAAAACTTTAAATTTCCTTGGAAGAGTGTAGTCTCTTATTCTGATAGAACTAAACTCCTCCCATCTCTAAGGTTAAACAAGGATAGCTGAAAATATCTACAGGGAGTTAGACCGAAAAAGAGCATTGAAAAAAATGGGAAGAATTAAAATAATTTCTAGAGTTGAACATATGTTAATTGTACTTTTATTTTGTTTTATTTCTTAAAACTTTTGGATTATCTATTTAATGGTTGGAACTACAGTGTAACCACTTCTAGATTTTTTGGAGCAAAAGTAATAAGGAGGAAATAATAAAGACAAGGAATAAGGGATCTTGTAGGCAGAGTAAAGAGCCACTTACTTTCCTGATATTCATTTGTTCCTGTGTTTCCTTTCAGAAAGTGCTTGGATGCAGACATCAGGACAGTAAGTCTCATGTAAGTCAGATCTGGTTGCAGTTCCCCATACCTGGCTTCAGTTTGTCAAGTGTCCTTCACAGTTTTTAGAAACTTTAAATAATTGCGAAGGAAAATTGAACCATTGGTATGAAACAAGAATACTTCATTTTTGCTGCATGTCGGCCTGTATATAGGTTTTGGAGCCATGTTTTTTATGTGTGCTTTGTTTGACTTATGGAGAGATTCAACTGAATAAGGAAAATCCTTCCCGCAACCTGGAAAGAGATTTTCCTGTTACACTCCTTGTTATGCAATTAGCTTTCATAGATTTTTTTGTTGCAGGAAGCTCATTTCTGCAGCCTAGTTTAGATTTCACATGCTTGTCATGTTTAGACAGCAAGGTTTAAGTTATTACAGAGATGGGCAGTAGTATAAATCTTCTGGCAGTGACCTGTTCTGGTATATTCTGTATATGTTTTCTATGTTTGCATTGTAATAACTCCTTTATTAATATCTGGGGAAATAAAAATTAAATCAGCATGAGATCTGTTTAAAAAACAGATCCTTGTTCCTTCAAGGGTCTTTGATCACTATTTTAACAGCTAGAGATACTGTGCAAGATAGTATGTGTGGGGACAAAGGATATTGCATCTCTTACTTATATCTTCTCAGCTTTGGTAACTGCAAAATTGAACAGGAGCTTTGTAGCTGTATTGTTTGATGATATTTCCATAACATTTGCGGCTGTCCAACTTTGTTGTGAAATGAAAGTCAGGAAATCTGACTGGATACATAGTTAACTTTCAAGAGCTTACATGTTACTTCTGCAAAAGCCCTGCAACATTTTGATCTTTAAGAGTCCTTGTCCTTAAACTGGGGCAGAAAGAGATGAACAGGAAAGGAACCTAAAGGGTGACTGTAATTTGAAGGTTTCCCTGGAGAGGATGAGCAAGGGACTGTTTGGTCTGCCAGAAGCTGAAATCAAACAAATGACTGTTTTAACCTGTTGGGCATGATTTGATTCCGTCATCATCAGCCAGATGGAAAACACGCTGACAGGCTTTGAGTGACCAGTGATAGGATCAAAGGGCACTGTGGTTACAGTATGGTTGGCTAGCACAACAGGGGTGCTTAGATAACTAGTCATGCTACTAGTGCAGTGCATTAATTTGTGAAGAATTAACTCTAGTATTAATTAAGATATTTTAAATGGATTTTTAAAAAATGACTGGCTTTGCTAGAATCCTGGTTTTAGTATTGTCTATTAGATTTGCTCTTTTTGTTGCTGTATTTTAGAGTCACATTCTGTTGTGTAACTATCCAGATGGGGGGAACTACAGGCAGAGTTATTTGGCTTTTAATGCATAAAGAAAAGACTACCAGAAAAATTACTGCATTTATGAAGTGTTTCTCAAGAATTAATATTGAAGGAAAGAAGGAAATCATTTGTTAAAAATTATTGTAGTCCTTGTACTTTTACATTTTAATGAAGAAGATAGTTTGTTTTCTGATGGTATTTTAGAGATTCTTGTCATTATTTTGCTGTCTTTCCCAGCTGCCCTAATACTGAGCTCCTTTGCATTTTCCTCATTCCATAGGGGCTCTAGGGAATACGGTGTTTCACAGCAAGCATGTGCTTCCCTGGCTGTACTGTGGAAAGAAGCATGCATTATGATTTCTTTTGTGAAGTCCACGCATTTGATCGTGTAATGGGGTCGAGGTGTTCTTCATGATGCTTTTATAGCGTGATGACCGTGACCTGATGTGCCCTAGATGAGACAAAGAGGTAGTTAACTATTTATTAGCTCTCTGAATATATGCAGCAAGAGATTATAAACAGTCACCACATTATTAAAGCAGTTTCAGCTGATCATTCAAGCTTTTTATTTATACATAAAAGTAGAACTGGACTGAAACATTTGCAGTTATCCTTTCCTAGACCTCTTCTGGGAGACAGAAGCAATGTGGGTTTTGGCCCGTGGCTTTGACCTGTGATATTTCAGGCCAGTTTAACTCACCTTTTCTTGTGGTGCTGTTTAAAAGCTGGTTCAGCCATTTTTGCTACTGCTGTTTGCTTAACTAATCCTTTAATCCTATTCGTAGCTTCTGTTAGAGGGTGAGGTCCTCATAATCCTTTTGAAAACAAGTCAAACTTGTTTTCCTTTTATTGTCTTGGCTGCTGTTCATTCTAGCCATAAATATATGGCAATGGTTACTAGCCATAAATATATCGCAATTTTTAATCTAAAAACAGAGGCAATAATTGGAGAACTTTTGACTTCGAGTTTCACTTTTCTGGTGCTAAGCATGAGCTCAAGAAACCATCCTGCATGGCTCTGTTGTGCTTGGTCCCATAACCACACGCATACACCCCCAGTTGAAGGAGGGTAGCGTATACCTTCTCATGAGGGCTTGGGAATATCTTTGCAGACAGAAAGCAAAATATTAGAGGAATTTAGAAGAGGCCATATTTACATATCACATTGCTACTTTGCTGGCAGTAGATTCAAATTAAGTAAAAGTTCCCAGCTTCTTAGAAAATATAATATGTTCTCTAAGAGTGGCTGAATTAAGAATCTGAAGCTTTGCCTCCCTGCCAGACAAGCAGGAGGCCCTTAGCAGTGTCATTTTCTGCCGAGAGGGAGGAAGTGGAGCTGACAGGAGCTCTCTTGACAGAGAGCCGCTGGCCACCAGGACATGGGCTGTTGGTCTCTCTAAATGAATTATTTCTTTTCCAGGGAATGCATTGTGAATTTCAAGCTTTGCTCTTTTTCCTGTTCCTAGCATGCAGACTGTTGGCAGTGTTATATTTATTGCAATTTTGTTGTCTTGGCAAAGAATTCAAAGTGTTTGCATGCCTCAGTGGACCAGTGATAGACTAATGATATGTAGCAAGAGTAAATGTTTTTTTCTGCACTGCAATCATGTTTCATAGGTGCCATGCTGGAAAATGAGATGGATGTTTGAATCCACTCTGGTAGTTCAGTCGTGGATATGCTGCTCTCAAGGGAGGCAGCTCGTGAGTACAGTGGAGAGAGCCCAGGGACCACCTGCCAGTTTTAGCATCACTGTTTTCCCAATGGAGTTTTTCTTCTGCCTGGAGAAATATCTTGATCCATAACTGTGATTGTGGATTGCACAGGCTTTGAGAGCATATATGTGCCCCAAATTATGGGCAGCTCCTCTTCAGATGACCTGATAAAATCGTATAGCAACAGTGCTACATGAGTTGCACACTTCTGTACTACTGGTGGTCTGCAGGTTCTCAATCAGGACAGAAACCTAAAGGCTGAATACACCCTGCAATCAGTTTGAGTTTTCTGGATAGTGCTGTAGGAGTCAAAACCCCAGAAAAGCCAGGAAAATCTATCTAGCCAAAAGCTATATGTGTGCAGAAACACTTAACACACGTCTGGCATGGTGCACTTCCTGTCTGTAAAACTGCTCTTACAGGAGCGAACAGCTGGTTAATGGAGATCTGTTCTTCCAACTAAACTGTAATGCCAATTAATTTGTTTATTAAGAACAAAACTGCTACTTTTTCTAGACAATTTTTGTCAGTCTCTGGCATCACAAGGATCGATGAGAGATAATAAATGTGTAAAGTTGACAAGTTATGAAAAATAATGAAACATACTTTTCAAAAGGTATGAAGGATTATCATTTCAAAACTAAAGTGCTTGATTTTTATCCTACTTTTTTCTAATATATCTCATTTTTTTAGGGTGTTCTCCCTTTCAAAAACATCTGAAAATCTAATGAATATTGCCAGAGCTGTGTAAAAATATTCCTTCTCAGAATATGAAAGTCTTGAAAGGCACAATATGTTCAGCTAATAATTTTAAAAACTTTATTTACTTTAATGTTTATGAGCTTTTTAGTTTAAAAACTTAGGGCAATTTGACCAAGAAGTCCCCCAAAATCTGGACTCATCTATGTGCATTTGTCCTGGTACAGAATAGAGCTTATAACATGGGTACATTACAAATGACTTCACGCCACAGTCAGCCCTGACTGTCAAAAAACACAAATTATTTCTATTCCCTTACTCGGACTGAGATCCTTAAGACTAAAAAAACCATCAGACCAAGGAACTGGGGTCAAAGTTTTCAGAATTGAGTAAAAGCTCCCCTTTTTTCACTCCTGTCTCATAGATCAAAGGAACCAATTGAGTGCATATCTCTGCAAATTTTTTTGACTTTTTGAGTTGCAGTATTGCGAAACTATCAAAAATGTACGCCACTGAAACCTCCTCTTTTTGAGGAAGGAATAATTAATGTGCTTTGATGAGTTTATTCAGTCTGAGTGCTTTGTGGGAGGGCATGTATCTATGACACAGGGAAGATCTGAAAGTTTGTGGGATTTGATCTCTGTCATGCTCAGGTAGTGCTTAGGGGAGATCGAGTCCAGTGGTATGAATTTTGTTGTTAACCCTCCAAGCTTGGGTAAATATTAATTTAACCAGATTAAATATATGATTGACTTTATCAGCAGGCAAAACCAGATCGCATTCCAGGTTAGCCTGATTTTATAACTGCCACAGGTCTGGCACTGCAGGCGATGCATGGATTGAGGATGGGATTGAGTTCTGTTCATCCATCAGGCTTAGTCCTCAACCTTAAATGTGTACAGCATAATAATATTGCATGGCATGTGACCCCTCCATTGGAATCCTGCTGAGGATGTGACAAAGTGAATGTCCCACAGTGTTACCCACTGTCTTGGTCACTTTGGGTTATATTCTTCCACGTTTGTGTTTCAAGTCATGGAGATAATTGGAAAACTACAGCTGCACAGTATGGAGCAGGCTGTCTGCAGAGACACCTAGATACTAGGGGGTGTGTAAGAAAAGCTGCTTAATTATGGACACAATAACAAACACATCTGCAGGGAAACACAAAATTCAATGCATGAGGAAGTATCACTGTGATATAATCTGCATACATTAATTGCTAGGTAATATTTTTACATTATGCAAATAACTAAACAAAATGCAAACATGCTGTAGCCTTTTAACAAGGAGCTAAAGGCCTAGGATACTTCATAATAAATTCTGACTAACATCATTTAAAAGCAATTATGCCTCTGTGCTATAATTTTTTTAATCCTTTGTGTTATTAGGAAAATTTCAAAAGTACTGCAGTCTTTGTTCTCTGATGTCTACTTTTCAGGAACCTGCATGTGGCTTTCTGCGTGGCCAGTCCAAAGTGCATGAAAGCTGTGATTATTCAGATAAGCTGTTACATATGCGGACTTCCAAAACTTTGAGTGACAAGCTATTTGATTTCTCTGTGTTTTCATTTTTCTTTTCAGTATTCTCCTCTGATACACTAATCTTCACTACACTTATGTTATATCCCAGCCACAGACGTTTTATGTTCTAGCAGACACAGCTCCTCTGGCGCTAGGCAGAATTTCCACCAGTTTAAGCTTCTGGAGGCCTCTCAAATCTCTCTTGAACAACATATGGAAATCATACTACAACTAGTTATATTTTGTGGATATGATTTTGTAAAGAAAATGTGTTCTGTTTGAACTTGGGGTGAGGGGAGATAAGGAAAACAGAATATAAGAAAAAAGACATGTCTGAAAAAAACCGTATGATGTGACTTCTAAGCTTCTCTATTCTAATTCAGCAACTACTTTTTTTCTATGCAGCAAATCCTTTTATTGGTTATTTCTTGTTCTTTAATGACTTCACTACAGGGGTGCATGGGTCGATAGGAATGCCTTCTCCAAAATCCATTAACATGGTTCTTGGCTGAATGCAGTCTAGGCATGTTAATCACCATTATTCTTCAAGAATGTCAGACCTCTCAAGTTTTCTATATGTGAATTTCATGTCTAAGAATCAATGTGTTCCTTATTTATATACAGGACTGAGTACCTTGCTGGAAATCATGGTACAATGTTTAAAAATCTGCTCTAGAAATTAAAATTAGTGTCACTGTGCATTTCTTATATAGATGATAGTACAATTCAAAGAAATTTGTATTATATGTCTTTTCTTTTATTCCAACATATGCATTTTAAAGAGTAACTTTTTTGATGTGATTGCATCAGGAGAACGGATATTGCATGATTGATGTCAGTGAGGTTTAACAAATAGCAACCCTACAGAAATTATACAAAAATTTCCTTCCATATTTCCTCTCAACTGTTCTGCCACTTTGATGAAATGGTAATCTCTCTAATCCATTTCTCCAGCTGGAAAAGCTGTTTCAGAAACATGCCCTTCCCTGCAGTTATTACCATGATGGAACATTTATTATCCAGCAAATGAGGCATCACACTCTCTGATAATTCTCCTAAAAAAATCTTAGGGGTAACTTCCTTCTATTGTGCATATCAATGATCAGTTCAAATGTGAAAAAAAACCCATTGTATATTCCGCAAAAGGCAGAATACAGACTGTTTCACCACTCAGTATCCAGTGCAGAAATATGTTAAATGTGTGGACAAATGTCTGTCTCATGCTGAAGGGTGGTTGGACACCCCATTCACACCCTAAGCCAGCAAGGCCCTAGACTGTGGAGTTGTGAATTATTGTCTTCACCTACATGAACCCTGGTCAATTTTGCCTTGAAATATTTGTCTGTAGTGCATTAAATGATTGTGACTTTTGGACTGTGTGTTCCTGGGCTGTTAGGGAAGAGTGAGAAACACAGCTGTATAGAAGTGTCCTAGCAGAAAAACAATAACCAAACAAAGAAACCCTTCCAAAAAACACCCCTGCAAAAATCACCAATAGGCTTTGGACAAAGCCAGTCCCTTTTTAACTATTTGCTTAATTTTACAAAAAGGTAACCCAAAGGCCTAAATCCACATAGGAGCTCTAAACCCACTGTACTACTAAAACAATAATATTTTTTATTCAGTCACTTATATTTTTGTTTACTCAGCTTAAAAGCATGTCGGTGAAACTGAAGGTATTCACAGGAGAGTTAATTTTAATGTTGGGGGGTTTATGTATGAAAACAGTGATTTTAATAAAATGGCCTAAGAGCAATGTGAGAAAATATTTGCTGAGTGATATGGGTTGTTTGTCTGTCTTCAATCCCATTTTGTTCTGTGTGTACACACATACATATATATGTGTGTACCTGCTATATGAAAATGCATTCAGTTATAGAGAAGGTGCTGTTTGTTAACTTTGGGCAATTTCTCTACTGCTTTCCTTAGAATATTCTCTTATTTCTGCCCTCTGCAAGTAGCTTCAGAAATGTTTTTGTGGTGCTGTGTAGCTAAAACCTCACTGAATTACTGTTCTGTTCAAGAGAAGTTTTCAAACACAGTTGAATATTGCCTTGAAAATGCAATTTTTGAGTAGTAATGATTCTTAAAAGTCTTTGTTGTGGATTTTCTTCCTTCCTATGTCTGATCTTTAAAAGTAAATTTCAATTATGTGGAGCATTACAAAGCCATAATTACATAATGAGAAAATTTAGATTATTCTCTTTTTTTTTAACATTTACTGCTGCCTTTTCTTTTATTAAGTTAAAAAAAAAAAATAGCAAACTATTTGCTTTTTTCTTTAGCTAAATCAATAGGTGACATGATGTTTGTATTTTGCCCACTTGCAGATTGCTGTTTGAACACTTGTGCACCAGCTCTTCAACCACTTCATTAGGAAGCACCTTGCATTTCATCCTTGCACATACGTAATGCTTTTATAGCATTTTAAAGAATGTACTATAGATGGAAACAAGACATGGTCCTGAAGAAATGTTTTATTCAACAAAACTTGCCCAGCTTCAGCATTTTCCAGGTAAAGGATCTGTACATTTTTAAATTTTCTTTTTCCCCCCCTCTGAATGTTACTTGTTTGCTTAAACACTGTGGAGTAAGTGACCCAAGAAAAGCCTGCTGAGTCAAAAATGCTTTCTCCCAGAGTCATTTGTGAGAAAGGAACAATACCTGAAATAGTAAGCTGCTTGGAGTCAAACCTATCTGATATTGCCATGAATATGTGAATATTTTTTTCTTACGTAGTAGGAAAAAGCCCCCTCAATGCAATGATTTCAAATCCAAATAGTTACCATAGTAACTCATGTTATGGCATATTATTTATGGACATATTGCAACATAGTACTCATAATGTGTTCCTTTTCTCAGACCTTATGCTTCTGTAGCATTTGCACAGCTGAGTGAAAATGCCAGATCTATTCACTTGTAGCAAGCTAACATTCCTCTGTACTATCAAAAAGTGCAGAATGATATATTTTTGAGACTACTAGAAAAGAAAAAAAATCTTATTTTTTTAAAAATCATGTTTAGATGATCAGTACAATACAACAAAGCAGTGCTGCTGATTTCTTTTTTTATCACTGCTGTGTTTTATGGGCTGAAGGGCAGGGGTGGTAGCACTGCAGCCACAACAAGTAGTACATTCCTGATCTTCTATGGGAAGGAATGACATTTCATTAAAAACTCAAAACTGCTGAAAAGAAAGCAAACAAAAGTATCACATGACTGGCTGTACTGTAGTTTTCATAAATGCTTTTTAATACTATTAGTTATGATGTGAACACACATCATAAGTGAGTCTATAAGAGGCAGACTAATTTGTTAAGTTTGTATTGATGAAATTTCAAACAATTTTATTGTTCAAGGATTATCTTCAGACATGCATTCACTAAAATAAGTACCTATGCTCTTGGCAAAATAACATTTTGAGGCACAAAGAGCAACTGGATACTCTACTGCTAAGGAAGAGAAAAGTAACTTTGTTACCTGGCTTTGCTGCTCTCAGCTAGGGGCTAGAGTAGGTGCTCTGTCTCTCTCTGCTCTCTTCCTTTCTATACAAATACTATCTTCAAAAAATTAAACAAGATGTTGGTATGACTGTCTGCAAAGGAATGTCATTGAATCAAAGGGAACAGGGTGGGAATCTGCACATCCAGGTCATGCTGAAATGCTTTGTCTTTGAAGCTGTTCTCATATGAGCACCAAATTGAATAATTGCATATAAATATTTAGAGACTTGAGTTGATTCTGTTTACTTAACACCAAGTATTTTTACATATTATCTAATTTCCATGTTACGCAGAGAAAGATTTTCAAATGAGATGTTCCTGCTGGCAAGTGCCACTCCTTTCCAGACAGGAGCTTAGCTATCACTTGGTATTCCCTTTTCTGCTTGTCATTTTCATCATTTGGCACCTGTAACTATTTTGAACACAGTTTATGTCACTTACACATGAAGTGAGTGACACCGAAATGCCACAAATCATGCATATGCATCATTGCTGGCGCAAATTTACATCTGTAATTATCTGTACTCACAAACTGTCATTGTTATGAGGCCTTATTGGAGACTGGCTGAAGAACATGTCATACTTCACTCATCCTCTTCACACAAATTACATCCTGTTCCATAATTTTTTTCTGTTTGAAAAGTTATTAAAATATTTAAAAATAAAATTTAGTTAACAATTGACATGGATGAAAGAGAAATATTCTGTATGTGGAACATTGTTCAGCTCCTCTCTGTACTGCATTTTATTTCAACTGTGAATGGACTTTTCTGAAAAGATACTCATATTTTATTGAGAACAGGCCTATACCACAATTACTCTGTACATGTAATTATCCCACTAATGAGCAAATAATAGGGCATTTGCCCATATAGATTTTTTTTTTTCCCACCAACATTTACATGGATTCTGGTACATCCTGTTGATAAATACTCTTTGAATTGCTGGTTTTCATTGGGGGGAAAAAAAAAAAAAAAGGGCAATAATCAC
>VWZN01018494.1:629656-671560 GCA_013396955.1 Regulus satrapa
AAAAAAAAAAAGGCAATAATCACTAGCAATAATTACTCTGGTTGTAAAGCATCCAGATCTGGTGGTTGTGGTTGTACACATCTGAGATTTTCCTGCTGTGGTTATTTTTTGTAAGAAGACAGTAAGTTCACACTTAACTGGTAGGGAGGTATTTTTGCCTATTCACTGTCTGATTATTGATGGAGCTTCTCTGCTGCAAACTCTGATAATTTATTCGTGTGTAATCCACAATTATTTTGTTAATCTGTCACAGTGTAATAATTCAGTTGTAAAATATTTGTAAATAGTCTCCTCACAATGGCAACATTTTTTTTTTTAACCAGAAATGCTGATGTTTAAATAAATCCAGTTTGGATGCTGTTTATATCATTGGAAAGGTGATATGGGAGCTCATGCACATGTCACAGGCTTTTAGTCCAAGTATTTTGAAACATACTCAGCTAGGATCCTTGAAGGGAAATTTTTGGATTGCCTCTCTGCTGTTTGTATCATTACTTTTTTTAATGCTTGCTCATCCTCCTTTAACTCTAGTCTTTGAAGAACTGTGTCTCTGTAGCCAACTGAGAGAGTTCATAGTGATTTTGAGGTTGAGAGTATCTCCATTTATTTGGAATATGTAGCTGGCAATGAAGATTCTTAACAGCCATTTTAGAGCTGTGGTTTGAGAGCTGGCTGTTGTCAGCTGGTGTGCTTTTCTCATGTGCTCATGGGTGCTACTTATTTTTAGCACCACTAATTTCTAAATGATAAGAGCAAGAGGAAAGAATTGGTGAGGGTAAACACCACTGCCTCCTTTGAAATTTTATATTAATAGAATATTAAATGTTAAGGAGAGGTTAAGGGAAGGATTAAAAGGAAAAAAAGGAGCAAGTAAAATAGTTGAGTTGAAAGGAAATTTGATCACTCACTGCTTTATAATATCAGTGCTTCACACACTCCAAAATGACAAAAAAAAAAATGAAACATGGGGTTTACAGTTGCACAAATGGAAATGAAGGCCATAAAGAATTCAGAAATAAAACCAATATTTTGGCTGTACACAGGTATCTGTTTCCAGCTGACTTCTGACACCTGATGTTTGCCTGTGCATTCCCAAATAAGGATCTGCCAAGATCTGGTTGTAAAGCTGGTCAACTTGTGTGGAACTTGTATTTGTAAGCCATCAATAGGAACACATTTTGAGAGGTAGGGTTTGGTTGGGGTTTTTTTGGTATAATAATTCTGCTTCTTGTTGTGACGAGTCCTTCCGTCTGCATACGAAATTGCTGTGCTTCACTGACAGGAATGTTTTTCCTCCTCACCATGAGAGGAGTTCTAGTCCAATGTGAAGTTGAGGAAACCTTAGCAGAGTTTGTAGAGATCTTCTAGGTGACTCTTTGAAACTGTCATTTTGTTGTGTTAAAAGAATTCTCATTTAACAAAAAAAAAAAAAAAAAAAAAAAAAAAAAAAAAAAAACAAAAAAAAANAAAAAAAAAAAAAAAAAAAAAAAAAAAAAAAGCTGCAGAAAATGTTTAAGAAAGCACATTAATTCTCAAATGAAACTTTGTAGAAATGCTTAGCAGCTGGTGTACAATCTGAAAAAGGTTCTTTCTTTTATTAGAAACACGTAATGTTGGCATTCCCATTACTGCCAGAAAAGGTTATGCTGAGATGAAGCAAAGAGAAGAAAGGAAAGAAGATGAGCAAGTTTCCCAGCTTTTCATTTCTATGTAATAATGACTTGAAAAAAAACCAAAACTAATGCTCATTATATAAAGGGAAATACCTTTTGCATTTTTGTTCATCTTGTTCCAGAACAGACTGGAAGATTTTTGCTCCTGTGAGGGAATTTATTGTTGTATTTTGGAAAAATTGATCTGTTCATTCAAGTCAAGTAGCTGAATGCTGGCCTTTGTAGGTTTGAGAGAGGAGGACACAACAAACAAACCAGAATCCCAGACCTTGAAGGTTTAAAGTTTAACTTCCATTTTAATAATTTGTGTGGTTCTGCATTTGTCATCATTCTGACCAGTTTGGTAGATAAATACTAGTTGAACTTCATCGATCTCAACTTTGCCACCTATGGATCTGTTAAAAATTTGCAATTGCAACAGGAAGGCATGCCAGTAAAAACTATGTATTTTATATATATATATATATGTAAGTTCTAAACATGCAGATATAAATTTAATTTTATTTTTTAATTTCTTCTTTACTTTGCACTTTTCTTTCCTTTTGGCACAACTGATGAAAGCCAAAGTGTGGGGTTTTACCTCAATTAAATTAATTTCCTGATCTTAATAGGTTATCTACATTAATCTGATTTTTGTGATATAAGTCTAGTTATGCCATTATAACAATTATGGAGAGCATTTCTGTGGTGCTGCATCCTATGATGTGGAAAGCAGCTCCTTTTTTGATCTTGTAACTAAAATAACACAACGCACTATAGATGAAACCATATGTATCTCATATAGCCTCATTTTCCTGTGAGTTAATCAATCTCATTAGCTTTGTCCCACAGTTACTTATGTCAGTTGATTACAAATCTAAAGATTGGAAACAGTACTGCTAATCTTGGGGCTAAATTATATTTAGGATACTAAAACTCTTTTGTGTTCCCTTTGTTTCCCCACACACTAGGAGATCCAGCCTTGTAGCCTGGGCACCCTGAATGTGCTGCACTGCAAGGGCTTGGGGAGAGATGAGGATGAGGAAGAGCCATGAGTCTGACTGCCTTTATTCCAGGGAGGTGATCAGTAGTGGAAAGGAGGGGTCTCCTTCCTTTAGGGTTGTCAGGTTCTTTCTGTTCTTCAGATCAGGTAGAATTACTCACACTCCTGCCTAGTGTTATGTGGTCTCAGGACCCATAATTGGACCCTTAAGGTTCAATTTTTTCTGCATGTGTTGTGAAGTCAACTTACTTGAATTGCTTCCACTATTTTAATTTTGCTGCAGAGCAGTTTTTTAGTTGCAGCTACCTTCCACTCAGTTGTCAATTACTTTGTAGTTAGATTTGGGCCACATCAGTTCAAATAGCAATGCCTTCACTTAGTCACTTAGATCCAATTTAGCTACCTGGAGAAGTGGCTATTAACATTAATCACTTAACTAATCAGCACCTTTTCAGAATGGCCGAGTACCGATGGGAGATGGAATCTTTCTTCCTGAAGGCAGATGAGCTAGAAAATTTTGGCCAAGCAGATAAAATCCTAACATTACATTGTCTTCATTGGTTGCTATGTTAAGTGAGACGGGAGATGAAATTCTGTGACCTTTTAAAAACGGGCAATTACAGTTGCTAAGAAATTAGCATACATGAAATCTGTGTAGAATTGCATAACTGAAGATGTATGAATGATTTAACATCAATACTATCATTGCCCTGCACATGCATTTAGCACAGATTAAATTTACTGTAGATCTTCTGAAATGCTTTTACAAATCTGCATGTTAATCTGAATGGGTTTTTTAATATTCTGTCTTTAGTAGATAAAATAAAGTGTCAGGTTAAATAAAACAATAACATATTTGTTCTAAACTATTGATGACAGCATCAACAATGTATTAGGAGCCAACCCCAGGAAGCACTGACTTCTATCTCATCTACTTTAATGTGAATCTGAAATAAGCCATTTAAAGGTAAGGGATATGTTAATAGAGTTAAGTCAGTGTGAAATTGGCATGAAAAGAGAATGAAGATATAATATTGAGTCATTGGTTGAGAACAAAATACAGACCCTGTTAAATGTAAAAATTCTCATGACTGATGCATGGCATCTGCTTCCAGATGCAAGTTGTTCCTCTGATCCTTTTTAAACCAACCATTGGGACATCCTTGTATTTTGTGTGTCTTGAATATCCATGTCAGGGAACTGAAAATGTTTGTGGGCTAGACATTCAAAGAAGCTGGTTTTGGGAGTTCTCCCAGGAGTTCTAAAAGATTGTTTAAACTTATCATAGTGTTTCTAGTATGGATAAGGATAATTCCTTAGTATACTCTTCTTGGTAACTTAATATGATTGTGCTCTATTCTCTTCTGCATGACGTGGCATGGAAAGGTGTTAAATATTTCAGGTTGTGCTGGATGGATATAGAAAGTCATAAAACTGGCAAATGCATCTCAATGAATGAATATATGACATGAATTATTAGTATTTTAATGCAAGAAAGCACAAACTCCTGCATATCCAATTGCATCATCAGTGCTGTTTGATCCTGGCCACCTCAAAATAACTGTAGACATATATCTGTGTAAGTCACAGAGGTAAAACCTGCATTGCAAGGTACTGCCTTCCTGCAGGCCCCTCCTGCTGCAGAGAAGTCCCATGTTCCTCCTTGGCACGTGTGCCTGGCTGTAGGTTGCCCTCAGCTCTGTCTCCTGGCCGGAGGGTCACAGGGACTGTGTACATGTCTCCTGTAGCCTTGCAGGAAGGCTGCAGGTGGAATCCACTCTCTACACTTCACCTTCAAATGGCTCTTGTAGCTTCCCTGGAAGTGCAGCCCAGCCCAAATTGAAATCTTAATATAGCACCTATGTGGAGATGTTAAGAGGGGAGGGCTAGATATCCAGGCTTCTGTTTGACATTTCTATAGCCTGATGCAAAATGTACTGTTTGCTGTAATTGGCTGATAAGTGGAAAAGATAGAACGTGGTCTGGCTTGACTGCTACAGAGCACTTCATGATTATATTGCATAGCTCACCTCTTTGTTTCCTGTATCACTGCATCATGATTACGATTCTAATTAGTTTATTTTAATCACGATCAATACACCAAGGAGAAGAAACAGACAGCTAATATGATTTATTACATATTCCAAGAGCATTTGTCTCAGATTTGGCGTTTCTGCTATCTGTCTCCAGAATGCCCCTGCCTGCTTGACAGCAGCCTGTCAGTGCTGCTATGATTGCTCTATGCAGTGACTTTAACTGCCAGCTTTTCCTGCAGCCTTGGAGAGTGATCGATCAGCACTACAAGCACAGCTACACAGAATATTTTAACACTTGCCCATGGCCCTGTCAATTATGAAAAGATGGAGTATCAATGCTCATTACAGTCCGGTGCTGTACCACTTAAGCATCAAACAGAAGACAAAAAGTAAACAGTGGTGACTGTCTTTATGAATATCTTTCTCTTTTGAAGCTTTCTTTTTTTTTTTTTTTTTTTAAAATAACTGATGTTTTACACATAGCTCTGGAGGAAGATCAAGAGCTGTCTGTGTAACATTAAGGATTCTTGAAGGTGATGTAAGTACTGAAGTAGTGGTAAAGAAATGCAGTAATGCTAAAGATTTTAATAAACTGTCTTTCAAACCTGTGAAGGCAAAGGTCAGATGAGGTGGTGGTTTATTATTATTAATGAATATAGGAGCAAGGGGAGATATTAAGGTTTCCATCAAAACATACAATATTTTACAGCTGAGTTTCAAGGCATCTTCTTTTCCTGAACCTCTAGTATGGGTGACTTGACCCTGGTTTTATTGATTAAACTTTTATTCTTCCCCAATGAATAATTTAAATTATGAGCTGCAGTCTGGCATGATTAGCAGTAGTGTATGCGAGATTTTAAAATAATACACTGTATCACTGTATGCTTCTCCTACTGCATTGGATTGCTTCTGCATCATGACTCCCTGCTCTGAAAACTATATGCAACTTTGTAACTTGATTGCCAGTTCTCTCAGGTGAGAGACATAATAACAGATTTTTACTCCTCTCTGATGCAGGAGGAGGGTTATTACCGAGCTGGTTTTGGTTCCTTGATTCTCCAGTCAGTCTCCAGCCTTCCTAAGGTTTCTAATTTATCCTCATAGTTCAGCTGACCTAACCCAGGTCTATCAGCTGTGCTGCAGTAAAGCATCCCTGCACTCTCCACTTTTCCCTGAATGAAACGTGCTAATCTGGCTGGATGGGGAGAAGGACATGGCCCCAAACACAGTTGCAATAAATTGTGCTGTATCACAAGGAATTTTTATATAGGGAGTGCAGGAAAACTCAGTTGCATGCAATTCTGTAACTTCGTAAAACTATGCAGCACAAAAGGCCAAAGTTTGGACTGTGAACAGTTATTTTAATGTTGCACAGAATGGTCATTATACTCATGCTAAGGTTTGTTATCCTCAGGTGCTCTTGCAGGTCCCACTGATATATCCCAGTATTAGTCTGTGACTCCTGAAAAGAAGTGTAGCTCAATGTGGTGACTGCATTGATTATATTATATATGAGAGACAAGAAGACATGTGCAGGTGGCACTGGAAAACAACCTCAGATTATAAATGACATTCAGAGATATGACTTTTATAATGTTAAAATAGCAACAACAAAAAGATAATGACAGCAATAATAAAAGGAAAAAAACCCACAAAGAGCTCCCCTACACTAAGCCGTAAACTGCAGCAAACTCAGGAAAAGGGCCAAAACTAATTATACTGGTTTCCCAGAAAAACAGGTATTTTTTAAATTACAAAGCTGTATTAGCTGGCTAATAATCCCCGTGGTGAAGGTGTACACAGGAAATTGCCTGTTGCAGTTGCCAGGCTGGTGCTGCAGAGTCTGTTGTACCCCTGCACCGAAGCGTCCAGAGCCTCAACTCAAATGCTGTTGTCAGAACACTCCCTGGAGCCCTGAAAGCAGCCAGGGCTGGACTTGCAGCCCATGTCCCCTTTTATAATGTGCCTTGATGTGGCAGGGATGGTCCCCCCCTTCTCTCCCCAAGACAGGGAGACCCCTCTGTGGCGCTGGCAGTCCCTGTGAGGATGTGGAGCAGAAAGGGGTGATGCCATGAGTTACACGGGAGCGGAGCCCATTTCTGGAGGTCATGGGATGTGTGCGCAGGCGCTCGGGCCATGCAGCAAGCAGAGGACAGAGCACAGGCTGCTGCCTCAGGCATGCTTGGTTTCCCAGCCACAAGCAGGAGAAATAATTTCTTGGGACCTGAGTGCTGTTAGTAGAGGGAGCACTGCCATATCTTTTTCCTTTTCTTTATTTCAAATGACAACTGCATTTGGGTTGGTTATTTACATATATATTACAGTCTCTGCCCTATTACAAGTTCTTTATTTCTTAAGTATTCCATAGAATACGTCCTTTAGGAAAACTTTTGAATTTTTTATTAGGCTGTTTTTCCAACAAAATAGGAACAGATATTTAATAAAAGTATATATTTAATGAAAATATAGTACATTTTTTCTGTGAGCTGTTTAATGTTCAGGCATTTCAACCATTAGAACATGGCAGTTTCCATTTGGATTCAGTTTTAATTCAGTCTTAAATGGCATCTTGTTAAATATTTTTAGGCATTTTTAGAACTTGTTTTGAAATAAAATCTGCTGTAGCAGAAAACCCATTTCAAAGGACAGTTATGAGGGTAATACAAATCTTAAAATTTTAGAATTGATCTGAAGATGGCATCAGACAATATGCTTTGATAAAGCCTTTCCTGGGAAGATGAAAGGTTTTAAAGAGAAATTGTACCACACAAAAGTTAAGATAGGGCAATTCTACCTCAGTACATCTAAAATTCTGCAGCCTAGAAAAACCAAAGCAATGGCATGTTCATATCTGCTCACCTCCATATCACCTACAGTATGGCAGTATTCCATCTGCAGGGCTGTTACTTCAGAACAGATTTCAGAGAATGACATGCATCCATACCTGCATCAAATTGTTGGTCTGATATAAAATCAGTTATGATCTCAGAGGCTTTTATGTTTATACATTTGAGGATTAGATCCCTTGCCAGGTATTCTAGTGTGTGTATGTGGGGAAGAGGATTATGCCGCAAGTGGGTCACAGTCCCAGCTGACGCTGGGCATTGAAAGTGCAGCACTGAGGAGATCCGAGCTTGTGGTTTCCCAGAAGGGTTCTTGTGGCCACACTGCTGCTGCTGATCCTTCAGAGAATGTTTAGCAGTGCCTTTCAGCTCCGTCTTTCTACCAGCTGCTGTTTGCAGCATTAAGGTCTTATCTTAAATTTTTTGGTGATGTCTCAGGTTTAGTGTTTTAAAAGTTTCTGACAACCATTAGCCTTCAGTAATTTTCAGAGGAGGAGGGTGTCCATCCTAAATTTTAAAGCAGGCCAATCCCACATCTCAGTTTTGCTGGCTAAGTTTTACACAGCTATGAACTTGTAGCAGTACAAATTTTAATGTATCTTCTTACACCTTGGCAGACCTATAGGACCATTTATTAACCATCTAGGGAAATAGACCTCCTTTCATTTGGAGCCTGGATGCTGTGAACTGATGTTCATTTTTTCCAGTGATCTGCAGTCACTGAGAATATACTTAAAAGAATAGAAAATAAAATAACATGCAATGATAAAAATGTGATTTATGGATTGAATTTAAACTTTTGATATTGGTTGCTATGTACATATAGATTTTTTTTTAAAGTCTTTTGTGCTGTAATGGGCTATAAGTGTATTTATACGCTGAAGCTGTGGAAAAGGAATTGATCTCTTCTTAAAATGATTTGATACTATTTTAATATATCTACATCCTTTTAGGCTATAGAAAAGACAAAGAAGCAAATTCTGTGCTGCTCTTAGTGTGTTTAAATGTATGAAGCTGAGGAGCCAAATGCAGCTCTCAAAGGCAAGATGTTGGAAAATTTTTCAAGGAACAACATGGAATTGGACTTAAAATTATAACTTCATTTGTAAGTTCAACTCTATCCTTTTTCTTATATATTTGATAATTTGGATGCAAAGCAAAACATGCTTGGATTATAGAAGTGAGATTCAAGATTTAAGGCTTTTAAATTTAAAGGATGAGTGTTAATAACTAAAATGTGCTTATTTTTAAGGAGGAAATTGTTTCTGGATCAATGCTTAGCAGTGTCTTTACCATAAATATATCTTTCTAATTAAAATGTTTGATGTTAAAAACTGAGCAATGCTTGTGGGTTCCCTGTTGTGCCTGAAGACTTGCACCCCTTTCATTGAACATGTGAATTTCTGCTAGTGTCATCTGAGCTCTAAATAACCCTTCTGCATTTAGACAGTGTTAATTGGTATTAATTTCCCTGCCTTGGTGTTAGTCACTTCCTGAAAAGAACATGTAGAGTTTTTGTGGATTCCAAGGTAGAAATGGCACATTTGCATTGTTCTGCATCTGAAGTGTAATTTTGTATTGATGTTACACATTTTATTGAGTCTTTTTTTCTGGTATGAATTCCATTTGAAAAAGTTGTAGATCAAATGCAAAGTTTGTTTCACCTGAAATCTGTCACCTAAGACTTCCTGTCTTCAGTCATTCTCAAGCAGTAGATTAAAGGTCTGGAATTAGTTTGGGCAGTCCTGCTGGTTTTATCTCATGGAATACAAGCCATTTGTCCAACAATAGTTGGTTGTTTTTTTTTCTTTCTCCAGTAAAATAATAGAAAAGAATAACAGAATAATTCTTATGTGAATAATTCTTGTATTTACATATGAATGTTCTCTGCCAGAAAGTGTTTAGAAATAATTGAAATATTTCAAGGAAAATGACAACTTTTTAAAGTGTGCTACTGGTTAGATAGGATTTCACCTGTTTTAATTTAAAAGAAAAATAAAATACCAGAGCATCAAATTAGTTCTGATCATTGCATGTGATTATTAATACTACAACTATGTCTCTTGGTAGCACCAGACAAACATAAAGCTCACAGCTTTTCTAATTAGAGACATGTCATAGTATCTGCTTTTATTGCAGGTGATTCTTTCCATATGGTGAGTGGAGGGGGAAAAAAAACAGATCCAAGAAGTGGAGTTTTTTTCTCCATTCATTAATGAATGAACTCTATTGCTCCATTTAGGTACTTTATATCCTTGAGCATTAACACACAATATTCTTTCTGCTCCTGTTTCTGAACTTTTTATGTTCATATCTGACAGAGAGAATTCTCATTGCCCAGACTCAGAACTGAAAAAAAACCCCACTATGATGGAGTATTTCTTACATGTATGTCTGCCTTTAGGAGGAAGGAACAATTGTTAAGAGTCTGACTCTCAGAGAAAGGAAACAGGAATGCATCACCATTTGTAGTCTATAGATGCTATTGGTTGAAATGACAGTGGGCTCCATGTAGCAAAAAATTATGAAGAACTAGAAATTATAAGGTTTTTAGAAGAATGGATTTTTAACATTTTTAAAATACTAGCTTTTTTAATTAAAAGTCATGATGTACTGTTTTAATAATGCAACTTTAAAAAAAATATAATAGGTAGGTAAAAAAGATATATCAATATTGTATCACTTTTTTTGGGTCATATATGTAAGGAAAGTGATTGTTTCAGCCTGATTAAGTGATGCAATACCCATGAAAATAATGGAGGTGTAGGGATCTTGATTTATTGTTTCACTATAACAATTTAATTTCCCAAGCTACTCAAAGGTGGGGGGGGAGTGGGTTCTAATGTAACTTTCTAATTTCTCTCTGTGATAACTTTGTACCTCAGTCTGAAAAAGGGATACATATGAAGATATTGCTGGGGTCAGTGACTGAAACCCACGTCTAGATTCCCACTTGGTTCCATGGCTCCTGCAGGCCTCCAGAAGACTGGCACTAGTCAGTGAATCTCAGTTGAGCACACAGGAGACTGTAGATTTTAGCTTTCTTGTAGACCGTATTTCCTTTGGGATAAGACTTTTTGGGAATATTCTTGTGGGAGTTTCCTGGCCAAATCGTTTCAGCAGGCTACAGGCTTTTACAAAACTGATGATGCCCTTTGGGAATGTAGTTTTCAGCATTGTTTGGATCTTGCCTTGGGAAATGAACAGGACGAACATAAGGAGAGGCAGTGACTTCAGAGCTTTCTTCTGTGACCTTTAAACCTTCTGTGAACATCTCAGGAAGATTTGGACCCCAATCACAGTGTATCAGCTTCAAGGGCAATTGTGCAAATTTGCTTTTATTTTCTGACAGATTAGTTGCTAGGTCTGGTTCCTGTGAGCTGTGCAGTCCTACTGCATGAGCCCCCTCTCTCTTCTTCTC
This sequence comes from Regulus satrapa, assembly GCA_013396955.1. Classification (NCBI taxonomy): domain Eukaryota; kingdom Metazoa; phylum Chordata; class Aves; order Passeriformes; family Regulidae; genus Regulus; species Regulus satrapa. Next base: position 640,612 of record VWZN01018494.1, read on the forward strand.
TGATTTGCTTCCCTTCCTCTAAAATCCAAATAGGAACAGCCAGTTGTTCCATATAAGATCAGTAAAGTAAGCTCTCACTCCTAAAATTAAGATTTGTAGTGCTCTAATAAAGGACATTCAGTTGTTGTGTGCTGATATTTAAGTAAATGTAAAGAATATCATTAGAGGGAAGCAGTGGGTATTGTGTGACATTGTGCAGTCAAAGATCATCATCAAAATAGCAAACTGTGAGGGCATTTGAGATTAGTGCACTTGGAATTCATGATCAATTTTTGTGGTCATCTCTATTGTTCTGTCTACATGTTTCTAAAGGGAAGGGATGATGAACTTTAGCATTTTTCAGTGTGTACCATTAAAAAAATGAGGTGGCTCATGGTAGGGATTGTTTTCTTAGCCAATTATGTGAGAAAATATTCATCATATGTTCAGAAAATCTCAGTAATATAATTCCTTATTTTCTATGTTGCTTAGGTATTGGTGGATCTTCCTAAATATTAACATATTTCCCATCACACAGGGCTGAGTATTGTCTTTGTGAAAAAGAAAAGCTCTTGTCTTTTCAACAGGATAAGCAGCTTCATGTTTATCCAAATTCAGGATGTAAATGTTTTCTACAAGTAGATTTAAAGTGCTCGCATAGGGAATGATTTTTTTTATTTTTTTTTTAGCTATAAATATCCACAGGGCATTTTGCCTGAGTGGTGTCATCTCTCATATCGCTTTTGTGAAGCAAGGAAGGTAGACCCACAAATATCTCTGGAGCCAGCCATGACTGTGGCCCTGTGGTTTTTGAACCATCTTTAGCTGGTAGATAATTTTGATAGCTGCTGCTAATAATAACCTTGGTAGGGTTGATGGTCCTAAAATCTAATCTGAATGGAGTTTTTTTCCTTTCCACAGTTGCAAGTAAGAAAAATATGGAATGCATTAGTAAATTCAAATGTTCTATTACCTTAAATTGTACCCTCTCAGTGGGGTAAATCAAATTTCATTACTCTTCAGATATCTATGCGTAAGCTGCATGGTGTTATATGAACAAAGTGGTTAGCAATCATTCTTTTTATAGTAAGAGAAGGACACACATAATTTGTATTCACATTATCAGGACCATTTTCAGGGTTTTCCTCAAAGCAGTAGCGATGAGTGTGCCTGCTGCCTGTTGTGTAAAGCTCTAATATGCTTTCTTATGGTCACTTGTTTTGATTGAAGAGGAATTGCTAGAGCTGAGAGGACAAAATGAATGCTATTACAGGGAGTGTTACAAGCACAGAGAAGAGAACAAAACTTAGTGAGCCCTCAGTACGTGAGGGCTGCCTATTACCTCTGCACCAGTGCAGAGAGCTTCCATAAGAGCCATTTATAAAGTGTGTGGCTCTGATGGCACCCTCTGATGATGAGTTAATTGAGCAGTGTCAGCAAGGGCAGTCCTGGCCCTGGAAAGAGACTGACAGGATGATGGCAGCAGTCACTACTTCATTACTTAGAAACAAAATCAGAGATTCTTCATTTTAAAGGCAGGAGCTGCCTAGCAGTTCAAGAGCAAGTGGTTTAATGTGTGGGGGTGGATGAGGTAAGGAGCTTTTATGTGTAAAGAGCTTCACTTAACCCTGTTGCGGCATTCCACTCTTGATCTGTCTGCAGTGTCAGAGCAGACAGGCCAGTCCTACTGTCTTAACTCTGGTCCTTGATTCTTACCTGCCAAATCTATTTTAACTGTTTAATTAAAATTATTTTCCTCAAGTAAGTCTGTTTTGCCCATGGCAGTAAATTGCAAGAGATTTCCCTGTCTTGGTCTTGACCCACAGGATTTTTCATCTCATTTTCTCCTTCTGCTGCTGAGAAGGGGGAGTGATAGAGAGACTGGGTGGCCATGTGTCAGCTAGAGAAGGCCAACAGACCATCCTACACACTGTAGCTGCCTCAGCCATACCAGTGCTGCTATTCAATGTTGCATTTTCTCAGATCCATTACCAAGATCTGTACAAGCATAAGGAGGTAACAAACAGAACTGGCAGCTGCTTTATTGCTTGAAACTTCTGCCTTCTTCAGAGGTAATTTTATAAATGGGATTTACTTCCAGTGGTGGCTATGGGTTTTTTCCCTACTCTTTACCACCCTGTCCCCCACATCATCACCTTGAAAAAAGAAAGAAAAAATTTTGAGAAGTGTCACTGCTTTGTTCTGCAGGACAGTTTGGGATATGTGTCTCTGTTTTCACTTGTAGATTCAGTACACTAGCTGAGGAGTATTTTTCCATAGTGCTTCTCAAAGGAGCATTGTTGTCTAAGAAAAGTAAAGAATCATGCTTACTACAAGGTTCAAAAATAAATCCCGCCCTCTCTCAAATCCCCCAAATTAGTGCATTTTAGCTGTAACTCAAGATTTCTAACTTGGCAGGTATTTCATCTCTTTGGTGAAAACACTTGGTCCTCTACAGGAGGTATCAGCGAGCTGTACCTGCTGGGAAGTGCTCTGTAAGGTGGAGAGCCTTCTCTGAGGTCTGCCACACTTGGTAGCTGGGTGTTCAGCCTCTCCACCTCAGATGTACCCGTAACCCACAAGGGAGAACTGTCTCTCTTCCTGATCCTCTTTGTCACAGAAGCAGGTTGGGCTGTGAGGTAAGGTCCCAACAGCAGGCAGGGAACAGGGCATGGGCAGCAGCATAACCCCTCCTGGATGCTAGCCAGGTGCAGACTATCCCTACCCAGCCTGTCAGGGGTCACAGCTCTGTCACTGTGTCCCTCTGAATTACTGGCAGCTTTTATTGTGTGTAAGCACAACAACAGGAAGAGAGGTCACGGTGTACTTTAATGTTTTTAATGAAAGAGAACATTGGATGTACAGACTGCAGTCGTATCAGAAGATTTGGCACTGATGTCACCGTAAAAAACTGAGAAAGGATAAACCATCTCCGATTGAAAGTTTTAAATGTTCAACCAAGTAAAGTGTAAGAAATTTTCAGAAGTGATGCCCCATAATTTCAGTAAACAAATGGAAGGTGGGATGTCAAGACATGCTTCATCCTCTGCAACAGAGTATTTTATATTTTTGCTGCTTATTTCATTGCATTCATATATGCTAAATTATTCAAAAAATATGGTTTAAATGGCTTTGGATCATCCTCTATAATCTATAGATGGTGAAATAGAAAATTTGTAGACGGAAAGCTGGAAAAGACTGCTATTACTATTATTTTCAGCAGTAGTGACTGTCAGTATTCAATCTTGGCTTCCTCCAGCTGGCCAATAATAGTTTAGTTTCCTATCAGCTTTTCTATTTTTATAACTTATTGGATTTGGATGTATATTTAAGATTACATGTGAATTTTTCCATTTTACCTTGCATTCAAGAAACCATGCAATTTTTGTTACTTGTCCACTTTTTAGGGAATGTTCATTGAATTAGACTTCAGGAAATTATAGCTCATGTAATGACAAAAGGATGGCATAATTCAAATAAGTAGCAGCATGAGAGATTTTGAAAAAGAATTTTAACTTCTAAATCTGGTGATTGGTGGTGCTGATTTTTGCTTGCTGGCTTCTTCGTTTATTTAAGATTAAATTTAATTTTAGCTTTGGAGCCCAGATCCAAAAAATTCCTCTCATAGCAGCCCCAAAATATTTAGTCTGAAGAGGGTGAAGTATAATAAGAACAAACTTCTAGAGGTATTTGCTTAGGCTGCTTTTATGTCATCTATCACTTACCGGCTTATACCAGAATTTACACTGTTTAATTTCATTTCATAGTGGTTTTCCATAGTGGCTTCCAGTGAGGCCTTGAAGGTAGAAGTTATCCAAGTTTCTTTAAGAAACTCATGCACTATTGCTCCCTCTGCTTCTTTTGTCTTTTATAGGAAATAATTTCAAATACTTAATGTCTTGCTCTTAATGTCTTAGTGTTTTCAAACCTTTGATTATTTTTAGAGCTCCTTCAATTTCTCTTTTAATAACCTTTCTTAGATAAAATGACTGAAATGGTGTTTGAAGAAACCAAATCAGTGATGTATGAAAAGATAAGCATGTGTTGATATTGCATTATGGGCTACTCTTGGGACAACTCAACCTTTCTTCTATGATTTCTTACCTGTTGAGAGAAATTCTCACTGAGCTGTCCACAGCAATAGTTCCATCCCTTTCTTGTGGTGCTTTTGTGATAAGAGAATTCTAATCGGTGCAACATCAGTTTAAATTTTTCTCCCCATCTGCATTTCTGGATGTGCAGCTTTCACTTCCATTTCCATTGTGTGGTCTTTTCCTGGAAAATTAAGGTTGTATGATATCAAAATATTTCTCAAGATTACAGAGATGACATCAAAACATTTCATAGAAACCAGGTCTGGCAGGAGAGCTGGCCAGATTGCAGAGTTTCTAGCCAGCCTTTTCAGCAGCAACTCTGCCAGGCTAGCGAGTTGCCGTGCAGCTCTTCCCACTCTTCAGGCTGTTTTGGTCCTAAGAACCTTTCCTCTGCGAGACTCGATGGTGCAAGTTCCACACCCCAGGCTGTCCAGTTTGTCTGTCCCGGCTGTGGGCTGAGCTGACAGCTCCCTCAGGGACCTGCACCTCACACTGCCATTCACGGCTGGCACCGTGCCCACCAACACTTTGCCTGAGCCCATGTCCAGCGAGCAGTGCTCCAACACCCGGGACTCATTCGTGCTTTCTCAGTCATCTCCACAGTAAAGTGCTGACAGGTTTCTAAAAGATACTTTCAAGTAAAAGAAATCAGCCCCTTCAAAGGGATAAACAGTCGGCCCTTTGAGAAAAGCAGGTCTTCAGCATCACTGCTGTACACATCTTCCTTCAGCTGCTGGGTGGGTATGCCAAGTGGAGGTGTTATCATTGGCTGGTTTGGGTCCAGGGTAAAAAAAAACTCTTTCCAGGAAGTTTAAATCACTGCTTGTGATGCTCTTGGTGGTTTTATAAGGAATTTTCTTTTTTCTTGGTTAATGAAAACTAGCTGTCACGTCAAACCAGTGATTCTTTTGCAGGTTTCTTGGAAGCTTCAGTCAGGAAGACCACATGGTTCAGTTTCATGCTGTGTTTCATGCCCTGAGAAATATAAAGTTGCAGAAACTGTTTTAATGGTTGTGTCTTACTTGATCATGATATACTAGATACTTTGTTTCTCTTAATCAGCCTTGTAAATGCTTGATAGGCTCGCAGGTAAAGCTGTCTCTCATGTCAATATTGCCATGTGTTATATGTCACATTTAGTTCTATAATTCTGTGGATTATTTGCACAGTTTTTAAAAAGTAGAACACAGTACTCAATACTTCCCAGTCCTCGGAAACAGTGGCAGTTTCATAATAGGTATTGATTGAATTCTGAAGTTTCTCTGCCTATGTGAGGAAATGATGAAGGAACATCTTGCAGTTTTAAGAATGAAAAAGAGAATTGCACAAAAAATTCTGGAAGGTAAAGGACTGCTGACACTCTTGAGACATAATTCACAGGATAGAGCTCTAAACAGAATTACAGTGAGGAAGAGGTTTGCTTAGGGAGAATGCTGTGAGTAATATTTGAGAGCCTTATGGGAATAAGTGAACAAAACCTTAAATACATGTGAATAAATATTCTCAGGGGTTTCTTGCCTATTGCAAAGGTATTTTATGTATTTTGTTTTGTAAAAGCCTTTGATATTTCTGGAAAACAGCCATGGGGAGGGGAGATCAGGGAGAGTCATCTACAGAAAAGAAAAAAAAAAAAAAGAGCAAATGGGCCTGTGTCTGATTTCTCTTTTGCCAAGACAGAAAGGTATCATAGAAATGCATCAGTCCCAGCAGACTTGTGAAAATATCTCCAAAATATTCAAACATTCCTTAGACTTACTTGATGCTTATCTTACTTGAATTCTAGAACTTTAAGCTCTATGTAGAGCTTGTATTTTTCAAATGACTGGGATAATGTGGAAAGTTTAGTACATTTTCTAGGAAAATGCTGCTATATTTGGTGGCATTTTAATCCCAGGAATGGAATTATTTACTTAAGTGAATTTCTTTTGATCCCCTTTCTCCCTGGTTTGTTTTTACACTGTCAAGTTATAGAATTCAGCATGGTACATCCTGCTAACAGCAATCATTACTGTAACAATGAAAGAACCTATTGAATATATTTAATTGGAGGCCAAGTCAAGGAAAACAGAGAAAATTGCTGTACAATTGGTGTGTGAGTTGGCCACTTCTAGTCTAGCTTTAGGTGAATGTAATTAACATCACTGCCATATTTTTGTGATTGATTTTGTAAGGTTGTGAGCTAAAAAAAATTTAAAAGAAGAAACATTCTACTACATTTCATATTACCTTGAAAATCAGGTCCAAATGTTGACAGGTCAAATACTTGTATGACTAGGCCTTATTATCCTCCAAGCATCTCATATTTTAATTGACTTGACTTTTTGGAGATAAATGTCTTGTGTCACATATATAGCACAAAGCATAACACAATATAATGCAATTTCATCAAGGATCTTTTGTAATTGCTTATCACACATGGCTGTGCATGATAGATAGAAACAATATAAAAATAAATGAAAAATATTTGAGCCAAACAATGTTAGCTTCTGAAATGTTGATTTTTTTTCAATGTGCCCACATCTGAACACTCAGAAAACATCAATCTCTTCAAGAATGCATTAGGAACTGTGGGATAGAATTGATAAAGAGCTTACTTTCCACAGATGTAAAATCAATAGTGGGGACTTTAAGGAAGACAACTGCTGGCTGCTGCATGGGGTGTAAGGTACACTTCTGAGTGCCTGGAGCAAGGTCATCATACTGATAAGTCAGTTGGCTTTTTTTAATTGTTTGCTTGATTTTGTTTTCTTGTTTTGCTAATCATCTATTGGGATAATTCTGATTGTATAAAGTTAAATAAAATGGACAGCTTAGACCCCCAGTACCTGGACTCTCCTTTTGTTTTAGTTTGACTATTTTCACTCTCTGAGCAGATCTGATTGTTTTTTCTGTTGTTTTTGGGGTTTTTTGGGGGTTTTTTTCCCCTGCTGTATGTATTGCTCTTGTTAATTCTGCTGCTTTGGGCCATGTTAAATTCACTTTGGTCAGGAATCAACTTTGGAATCTCTCATTATTAGCAGAGCATTCATTCTCTCAGAATGTCCTCTAGAACATTTCCAAATGGGCAATATTATGTTAGTATGTCACATACACAGTTATAGTATCACACAACTGTAATGTCTGTTCTTAGGTTTCAGGGTTGCTGCCGTTTTCTGTACTGAACTGTTATTTTTTCCTGTAAACCGCCACTCTTAATTTTTTTTTGTTTTGTTAGCATTTATATTTAAGAAACTTTTGGTTTAAAAAAGCAAATTGTACTTACAACAATGAAAAAACTCTTTCTCTATTTCAGCAGCATGAAAACACAATAGAAGAAAAACACTCCGTAATTGAACAGTAAACAGAGATGAAAATGGAGAATTACTACATTATGTCTGGCTTTTAGTTCGTTTTCCAAGACACTATCTGTTATCTCTCTGGAACAGTTTATTCTGGGTTGTTGTACAGTGTGTCTTTAAAGAAAGTATGCTTAAAATAATTTTTTAAATTATAGTTTTCCATTGCTAATTGGAATTTGGAACAGTAAACATATAATTGATTTGGTTTTGAAGTTATTGCTCTTGTACATAGTTTGATAGTTTATCTTTAATCTTATGTTGATAATTTGATAGTGTTTTAGACATTTTATATGTCTTTTTTTCAGCATGAACCAGAAACTTGCCCTGTAGGAATGGTATGTCTATTTTCTCTTCTGCAAAAGCCATTTAGGTAGATTCCAGCTTTTTTAGAGCAGTTGACATTTTCTTTCTGCTCTGAGTTCCACACATCAGTTCACTTGAAGCTATGAGTGCCCACAGTTTTATTTTATAGGACAGTATCAGGCATGAGCTTTGGAATACACTGCATTTAGGTCTGCCAACACATAGGCTCTAGAGTAGATGAACCATTGGCAAAGCCCCCAGCCTGGCGGCCAAATGCAGTCCCGTGAGTGACAGCAGATGAGATTCAAATACGACCCATTCAGCTTACAAATTCTTACCACTCTTGTTCTAGTTCAGCAACTAAAACCCAAGAGTGCTTAGAGGAACTTTGTGCAATAAGAAATTTCTTGCGCACAAAACTTAATATATCCTTTCCTTGTTCATCCAAAATTATAGATAAAATATTATTTTGCTGTGAGGGTGTGACTCAGGAGTCTGTCCATATGTCCTCATTCTGGCCAAGACAGGGTTAATGTTTTGCAGTAGCCAGGAGGGGGCATGGCTGAGACACAGAGATTATTCTATACCCCCTCCTGGAATTGCTGGGGGTGGAGGGAAAGGTGTTCACTTCCAGGGAAAAGGGGTTCCTGCCAGTAAAGAGAAGGTGGCAGCCAGAGCAGTCTGGTCTTTGCTCATTGTCAGGGCCTTTATGTGTACTTTGTTTTCCTTGCTTTTACCTTTTGTTATTAATATTGTGCTGTTACTGTTCATTTTCTTATCTCATTTCTCTTTCCAGTAAATCATCCTTATCTCAACCCGTGATCTTTGCGTTTTGTGCTTCCATCTGGAGCGAGGTGGGAGGAGAAGCGGTTGCCTGGTTTGAGTGTGAGTACTAAATTGGAGAATACCATTCCTAGACCATGACACCAGACTGAACTATCTTCTCTGAACATCGAAGGGGACACTGAAATCCTGGCTTTAGCCCGGCAAATTTTTGATGCGTCGCCTTTTCAAACCTAAATCAAACCCTTTCATTATCAACATTTCTTCTGGCTCTCAGTCTACCTTCTATCTAATTTCTCTCTCCACCTCACATTTTGATTTTTTAAAAATATATATTCCTCATTAATAAGTAAGGCATTTCAACTATTGTGAGTTTATCCTATTTTAATGGATTTTTTTTCTGAGTTTAGTCATGCTTTGTATCACCAACTTCCATACAGACCCTTCAAATAACAGACAGGAAGAAAGGTCCCCAGACTTTGTAAAATTATATGTAAGCACTTTAACAGTACTTTAAGCTCGTTTTACACAAATTGTTTTTTACATTAATTTCCAGCATTTATAGACATCAATAATTTTATTTGCATTAGGATTAAGGAGAAAAGAGATTCTGAACATTTTTCAAACTGAGGGGTACTTCAGATCTGGCAGATGTAACCTGGTTGGAACTCCACAGAAGCACAACAGAGCCACTACATTTGGTTTCAGGCAAACATATAGATGAAGAGGAAAGTGATTTTTGGTATTTGCCTGAGACCTTTTTTTAAGAGCCTAATGCAGTCAGGCACCTGACTACTGTTGTATTTCCAAAAAAATCAAGTTTCTATATCTCTTAGTCTTCTTTCATAATTCTTATCTATTTTGGGTGTATCTTTAATCTAGTCATAGGTAATATATGCTGTCCAAATATGGGAGGACATGCTCAATTCATTTATTATTTATTAGAAAGCAATGTTTAACTATTTAAATTATAAAAGTGCAAAAAGATCCAGTCAAAGCCAAAGTCAGCCTGTGGATTAGACCCTTGTATGGGGAAAGCCATTTCAAGTTATTTATATTTTATATTTCTCTACTCAGCAGTTTTGAGGGCTGAATGTTTCCGTGATTTACATGCAATAAACCTGGGCTCTTTTCCAGGATCTCCCGGAGGCCATTTGAGTGACCTTCGGCAAGTTCATGACAAATAAATAACGGGATTGAACCTAATTTTCTTTACAAAGGAAAGCAGTGTGGTTGTAAGTATAAATGTTTATATACTCATCTGAGATACTGCTGTAAAAGAGTCCTGTCGACCACAAACCAGCATTATTTATTGGAGTGGCTAAGATTGAATGATGAAAATGCTAACACTATCTACTCAATCTGCATACTTGCTAGTGTGTCATAAACACAACACTTCCCATCAAATGTGCTCTTCCTGATATCAATCAAGTGTTTTTATTACAGTGCTCTGTGTCATTCGTCAGACTCCCTGGCCTTAACTGCCAAATACAAAATGCTTGCTGATTTTCAGGGATATCACCACATAACCATGTGCTTTTGGTTAGAGTAATGGGCTATCAGCAAAATACATACAAAAAATAATTACAAACATTTAACACTGAATTCTGGGTATTTGTACCAGCAGTACAATTCAGGTACCTGCTTCTGCAAACAGTAGGCATGCCCTAGTTCTATAAACAGAATTTGGACTTCCATTCATCATTAGAAATGAACCAAAATGTTCTCAGAGAATCCCTGTGTGACACTGTTAGTTTCCCTTTCAAGCATGGGATATGGGATGGTCTATTGCACTTAGGGGTTTTATCCTTCCTGATACATTGCATGACACCTGCATTTTCTCTATCTCTCTGTTTAAAATGCTGAACATTTTTGGTAGGCAATCCATGCCAATACAGGAAGATTCTATGGCTAACAATGTATAGATCAACAAGAACTTGGATTCCAAGTCTTGGATTCTTGGATCAGTAAATTGAAGACAATAATCAGTCCAGATGGCAAATATTTTTGGTATTGAAGCTCAAGATAGGCAGTTTGCAAGTTTTTAGAACAGACACCAAGACTCCTTCACAATCTGGAAAAAACCAAAAAACATTATCTTGAAGAATTTTATCAGAAAACAAAACTTCCATGTTTCGTTGTCTTGGTTGCTGCCATTTTTGGTTAATTAATCCCTGTGATAGTCCCACACTCTCTTAAGAGGTTATGTCCAGTGTTGTACATCAAGTGCTAAACAATCAGTGATCTTCACCTTGTGAAAAATCTCCAAAAGTGTGCTATGCGTGGGAGGTGCAAAAAGTCAGGGTTTGAACTACACAAGCAGCCGTAAACATCACACTTTCCTAGGTGTTTTGTGATGATAGGAAACCTGATGTACTGTGAGATTGTTGTCTAGAAGGTTACAGTATTGTGGAAGGTTTATTTATGTTTATTGCAGACACATTTAATTGGGTACACAGAAAAAATTTGAGATGTTGAACAGATGTTAGAATTGTTGTGCATTTTGTGCTCTAATGGAAGAAAAATGGTACCAATGAGGTCATTGCATTATTTGGGAAGGAAATTCTCTTTTCTTGAATGAAATTATGGTTCTTTTGAAGACAGAGACATTAGATTCTTCTTTGGAACTAACCTGTATATAAAATGAGAAGGATAATCTTTTGCTCTTGGTAGAAAGAAAGACCTGGAAAAAACATAAACAATTTTAGATTTTCCCAGTGACTGTAAGCAAATGCTCCATGAGGCTGCTTTAATTGACTAGTGGGAAAATATTAAGAATTCTATCTCAACTATTGCAAAGTTCATCTGCTGAAAAAAAATTAATTATTATTGCAGAAAAAGGGGTTGTACCCTCTGTTGGATGCTGTGCAGCAGCAAAGAGGGAGGTGAGTAAATGAATGTCTAGGAAAAAATGGGTAAGGTTTCATTTAGATGCTTTAAACCACGTTTTCACATTTCCTTATATTTATTCCCCAACTTGAGCCCCGGGTATGTACAACAATTCCTTGGTGAAGCATTTTATTTAATACTTCAGGGACCACAGAGAAGAGACATTGCACCTCACAAGCTGTTTAGCTCCAAAGCTGGCCTATAACCACACTGCTGGCACTAATACTGCTGCTACCAAAAAGAAATGGCAAAGAAACTCTGGGATTTTTTTTTGAAGAGACAGCTCTGGAGAAAAGACAAAACCATCTAAATGTTTCAGGTAATCTTAATAATACATTTTTTCTTCTGTTTAATATCTCCACCTTGAGAATTTTACATTATTTATGGTCAGCTTTTAAAATTTGGGATGTAACTCTCCTCTAACCCATGTGTGTTGAATTGTCTTTTATTTCCTGTGGAGAAGTCTGAGCGATACTGGCAGAAAACCATAGGTGAACATAACCAAAAGTCTGTGTTTATATTTTTATTCCACTTCCTTCCTTTAGTAATTTTTAGGTGTTCTCTCCTATGTATGGCTCTGTGATTTATTCTTATTTGAAAAGCACTCAAAATTTCAAACTGGATTGGACTTGGTGTCTCTCTGGGTTGGTTTTTTTTGTTTGTTTTTCGTTTTTTTGTTTTTGGTTGGTTTTTTTTTTTTTGGACAATGTAGTTAAAAGGAATGAGCCTGGAAATACTGACATAACTTTTGCTTCAGTTTGATCTTATGCAAGAAATAATTCACTGTAAGAGGATTTCCAGTCTGTAAAATGGGTACTGTAATATGTATCTTGTACAGCAGGATATGTGGGTTAACTAATAAACTCTGAAAAAATTATTGCCGAGTTTTGGAATAAAATTGTATCTTTACAGTAACTGTAGAAATGTCAGAGTAACTGCAGTTTTAAATCCCAGACTGAGGATTGACAAAAAAAGCAACCAACCAAAAACAAAAAGAAGACCAACTTAGATTTCAAACATCCTCTGAAATGTGAGGGTACAGAATGACCTGGAGGATGCCTGATTTTTAGGAGAGTACTGGTGAAAATTTGTATAGTATCAAAGTTCCTCTTGGTAAGCATGAAAACTGTTCTTGGGAAAAAGTCAAAATAATTTATTTCCTCTAAAATATACGTTGGTGACAAAGGAATAAAATGAAGGACATCCATAGCAGTACTTTAGTTGTTTTTATCCTTGCACTGGTGCAAAGAGAAGCTGTTAAGCCATTTGCAGTCTGTGCTCATGTGTGTCATTTCCCAAGAGAACAGACACCTGAAGGGTTTGATTTTAAAACACTGTTTAGTTGGGAATTATCTGTTGGCTTAAGGTTGTAGCTTTTGGTTTTAGTTTTCTCCTTAGGGGAAACAGAACATAAGTGACCAATGAGAAAGCTCTTCCTTGCAGAGGAGAGCTGCTCTGCCTATGCTGTGGGGTCAATAGCTTGACTGTGTTTGTTTTATTATATATATTTTTATTTAGTCACGGTGTTCATTTTTAATCTTTTATTGGTTCATTTCCAGACAGTGCTTTGGAGCTGCTTATTAGCTTTATCCCTGTAATCCTAGATTTTTGCTGTTAAACTGTTAAAAGGAAATTTAGCTTTAAGACTTGTGGGAATGCATGTTGGCTACAACTGTGTTATCTGTACAGCTGGCTTTATATGATCCTTTATCCTAGTGGAGAATTGAGAGTTGAGAAAGGTGGATTAGGAGAGCTGCTGGACAGCAAGTGTTGTTTGCCGCTTTCCAAGTGAGCATTTTATTTTAAAGGCAGTTCTGATGGCAGCTGGGTGCATCTGATGTCAGGACAACACACAGGAAATGCAGCATACTGCAGACACTGGGTGTCTGTCTGGTGGATGGGATGGGGTTATCTGCAGAATCTCCTAATTTACTGTAATTTTTCTGTCACTGAATTAAAATTTTGCCATCAACATTCTTTATTCAGTTTGCATTTTAGTTCAGATTGCAAGTGAAAACAATCCCACTACTTTTTAAATTAATGAAAAAGGAACTAAAAATTGTAATGAATGGTACACTGAATAAATGAATTTCATAGGAATAAAGGAAAAATTATTCCTTCAGGGGCTTTGTCATGGGAGGCCTTTAAAAGGAAAATGCATATAAGAATAAAGTAGATCTGCATGACTTTGAAGGTGGCTTTGCCAAGTGCTAATGGGAGACTATGGCAGGAATCTTTCCAAGGTTGTGGAGGAGCAAAATCGTGCTTCTTGTGGTGTTAGTCTTCATACTGAGGTGCTGACTAACCAGGGTCACCTGAGTAGGACAACCAGGAGCAGCTCTCATCTCGGACATAGAGAACACCCTCACCAGGACTTAGTACTTGCATAAATTTGACTCTTCTTTGCCTCAAGGCTAAACATAAATGTGGTGGCACTGAACCCAGCACCACAGCTCTGTGGGGTAGGAAGTGTTGCTGCTGCTGAGAACTTTCAAATGAACAGGTGAAAAAGAGCCAGAGCCACCACTCAACATACAGAATTCAGATAGCACTGTCACCATTGGCTCTGTTAAAACATTGAGCTCATCTTTGAAGCATTTGTGCTTTTTCAGCTCGTGGAGATAGTTAAGTAAGTTAGTTAAGCAACACATATTTTTTCATTGATACATTTTTTGTGTCTCCCAATGAAAGCTCAACTCTTGAAACTTAGATACCTAGAACAGGCTAAGATCTCCTAAGGAGGTTTAAGTTGTGTTGCTCTGCAGTAATGCATGTGAGTATAGAAACTGCTAAGAAAGCTGAATACTACCAGTATGGCATGGGCTAATACAGGACAAATCTGTTTTTACTGAATACTGTGTTATCAGGGAAACACTGCCATTGGTACCTGAGTTAGCTGCTTTGAAACTGGCTCAGGTGTGTCCATGGTCTGGCAGTGTCCGCAAAGCTTTGGTCTAGCCTGGAAGTGAATAGAAAAGGGTTCTTGTATGATACAGAAAGGCTGGTTCCAAAGCTGAGAATGTTCTACCTTCCTCCTCATGTTACCTCTGATATTGCTGCTTTAATAGGGAGAAATGCTTTTATTGTAAAGTACCCTAGTGTACTCTTAGCCTAAGGTCTTTCCTCTGGGATATCTATTTACATTAGATATTGGAGAATATTCTTGATGGAGGAGTGCTTTTTTGATACTTTATTCCCCATGATTCTCTTATTTCATCAAATTTGAGCATAAACATTCTGGGAGAACTATACTGTAAATATTTGTATTTATTAATGCAAATCAAAATCACACAGCTAAATCCCTGTGTACTGGACTAAATATTTACCCTTCTGCATAGATTTTAAGTGTATTCAAGGACAGAACAACCGTTCTCCATGTTCATAAACAGTAAAAGATGCCATTCAAGAATTATGGACATTTTCTTATTATTGAGTGGGAGAGCTGGAAACTAATATAAAACATGAGTGGGTTCTAAAGTGTAAATATTATGTGTCTTGAATGTTTTAACACTCATGATAGAATACTGTTAATTTCTTGGCTATCAATTAATTTAGCAAACCACTAGGAAGCCCCTTATACATAGTACCACATGTAAAAAAACATTCAGCTTCCTGGAACAGCCCCTGCTTCAAGACTTAAGAGTCTAATGAGCCCAAAGGGGAAAAAAATGGAGGATATCAAAAGGGTTTAAGTGAAGTAAAGTTACTGGCAAAGGTCATAGAGCTGCTTGGGTGAACAAGAAGTATTCTTATTCTTCCTTGGTCCCCATCCTAATAGACAGCCCCAGACAGGCACACTTTGCCTGAGTGGCCGCTCAGCACTTTCAGTTTAGACCATAGGAAATTGTTTAGGAGAAGAATTAAAATGACAGTTTTACTTGACTTCTAGATTTACTCTGATTCTGGCTTTGGAAATGGTGCAGGAAGGTCCATTCCTTTCATCACGCCCACATGTCTGTCCTTTATGAAAAGTTGTGAGAAGTCTCTGCACTGGCCCAGGGGCTGCAGCCTGAACTGTGAGCCCATCAGCAGGGCCAGCTTAACTGACTGTGCCCCACAGAGCAGAGAGGGACCAGATCATCTGCCAGGAGCTGGGACACCAGCTCCCGCAACCCAGCAGGTCACCCCTGCACCCCAGAGGAGGGCTTCCAATATAGATGTGTCTTCTACAGGAATTTCTTTTCCTTTGGTGCGATTTTGAAGGTGACAGTGGGGAAAACCTCATCAAACTTTCCCCAGTGAGACTTTAATTCTCTCTGTCATAGTCTATCCTGCCTGCTCTTGATGGGCCAAGTAAGTGCTATTGTGTTTCAAGATAAATGGCAGAGCTTTGCATACACCTGTGCTCACAAATGTGTCTGCTGCAACTTTAGGAAAAGTGACATAAGGACAAGTAATGACAAGACTGGAGTAGATTAAATGTGGAATACCTTGCTGAGTTACAGCTCACTAAAACCAAAGCTCTGTGTGTGATTTACTAAGCCAGGAAAATAACTTATAGTTTAGGCTTGTTTTTCTCTTCTTTTTGAGACCCAGGAAGGCTAATACTTTCGTAATAACTGTTTATACAATGTCTGACTTCATGATCCCGACCTAAGCGCTGAACAGCAGACCACTACAGGAAATTTATGCCTCAAACCAGCATAGTATCTCCAACTATTATTGAATTGTAGCAGTACAATATAGCTCATAATAAAGCTTGTAACACTGGTGAGTTCTTTGCAGCTCCTTCTCTTTAAAATCTCCTGATACACTTCTAAATCAATTTCTGACAGGGAAACATTTTTTTCCCAGGGCAGTAAATAAAACGTTAATGGAGAGAAGACTCCTCTCCTGCCTTAGTGTGTCTGAGCAATCCAAGAATTTCAATAGATCAGGACTCCCTCTCTTCCCCTTTGAGGGAAAGGATGACTGGGGATATACGGATATACTCAGTGGTGGCCTTGTCCGCCAGACAAATCCTTCTGTGGGCTAGATGACCCAGACTTAGAGTGCACACAAACATTTATAACTTGCACAAGTGCCCTTACAATCCATCCTGCCATGGATAGTAGAGCTCTATTTTATGCCATTGGATGAAGTTTTTGTCAGTTGCAGCATAAGAAAAAAAGATTATATAATTAATAAATATTTAATTTTATGCTTTTGGTGGGTTTTTAAGAATTTTCTTTTAATAGCAAACTGGTATCTGGCTTACTTTTTTTCAGTAGTGAGAAAATCTGTGAGTAGAAAGAGATTCACATGCATCTTCAAATTCTCTGTTTTGGTACTATCTTTTAAATAAGCAATAGTTTAATATCAGCTCTGTTTCTAAAGCTAGACATACAAAGAAATAATAACAAAAAACCTCATGCAGCACCTGTACATCTGCAGTAAAATTGAGCTAGTTTGTTAATAATGAAAGTGGCTTGAAGGGTTTGGAGAGGTAAATTGTATTGCTAGGTACGTGAAAAGTGATGGTTTCTATTTTTATGACCCGACTTGCTCTGAATCAGGGAAAACCTCTGATCTGTTTTAACAAGATAGACTACAGATGTAATCTAAATAAGCTGCATTTCTTATTCATATAAGGTTCTCTCTCTGTAAGAAATTTAAAGACTATATTTCTCCTGTATTATTATGTAGTAGCTTCTTACCAGCATTGTAATTTTTTCTAACGCTAAAGAAAAAAAATGAAGAAATTAAAGTTAGGCAAGTTTATTGAAGGGAGGAGGTTGCTCAATGCAGATTAAATTTTTAGGGAATTTTGATGTCGCCTTTTAAGAGCATGCACAGGTAATAATTCTGAACCTTACAGTTCAGTTAGGACTGATTGGTAGAAAGCATATTCTACCTCCAATGCAGTAGCCTAAAAACCAAGTTGCTGCCAAACTTTGCAAAATTCCATTGCAAATCATGAAGCCGTTAAGCATTCTCACAACCGATTTATTTTTCATGTTTGAAAAATGTCCCTGTCTCAAAAACAGATGAATTACTTTCCTAAAACTATTTTAAAAATGACATTCAGAGTGAAAATTTAATCTCAGATATTTAAAGTGTAGTGTAATGAGAGCAACTGCAAGATTGTTACGTTGAGAAGTGCTTTCTTATATTAACTGTGGGTATTTCTTTGGGCTCTATCTACACTGAAAATAAGACTTTAAAAATGCTGTTCTCTCCCTCTCTTTTTTTTTTTCTTTTTTTTTTTTTTTTTTAACTTTTAGGAAACTCCTTCAAAGATGATTAATTTGTTTCTATAAGAAAACTGGGATATCATACTGGTAATTTAATGGATAAATGCCTGTTTAAAAAGATGAATTTAACCCTGGGATTCAGTGAAGACTCTGGCTCATTGTGCTGTGCAATAGTATAGTATATTTCAGAGATGTGGGCTTTGATGGAGAGCAGCCTGCCCTCTGCTCCAGAGAATGCCTCTCACGGGAATGTTCCCTGTAGTACTTTAGATGATAACTACTTCCAGAAAGTGTAATGGATGACAAAAGAAACCACAAGATAGTTTGACCCATGCCAGTTTGAAGGCTTTAAAATTACTGACCTTACTCTAAATTTACAGTTGATTTTTTAAAATTTTTGCTCCCCTGTGTGAAAAATGGATCGCAGGGTTGCTGTGATCACTCCCAGAAAGGCTTGCAGCAGGATGCCCTGGAGATTCTGTGTAGGCAATTTCTTGTATAAAGTGTCTTGGTGAAGACAGAAATGTAGATCACTGTCATGGAGCTGTTGCCAGCTGTTGCCACGAGAGATCATGTGGTAGAGAATCAGTTCTGGTTTTGGATGGTTATAAGGCTTTCCTGTTACCATCTGGACAGCCAAGACTGACAAGTGTGAAGTGATCCCCTGCACTTTCGTACATGAAGCTGGCTTTAAGCTTGCTTATCTAGTCCAAGCTGTGCTGTCACAAGGACATTCAATGAAAGCCAGCCTCTGCTGAGCCCTCTCCATGGGCTGTGCGCTGCCACGGCTGTGCTGCCCGTGCCACCTCAACGAGCAGCTCCGACAAATCTGCTGCGCTCAGTCTGTTCCAGACACAGAAATGACTGCAGTGCTCACATCTTTTGGGTTTTCCTCGCTGCACAACGTGTAGGTGAGCTACATCTACTTTGCAGCAGTCCTGAGATATTTTGCTGGCCTAGAAATAAAATATGTTTACCTGTTTTTGTATGAAGATGCTATTGGAAAACTAGCACTTCACTCATGGATAAAACTGTTATTTAAAAAGTAGAGAAGTCAGATTTTGCAATGTAGACAGATATCTGCCCATCTTGACGGGATGTATGAAATTTATTATTTTCTGATTTTAAAGTGCAACCTCAAGAGCAAAGGGTTATCAGAAAGACAGTATTAATCAAGTTTATTAATCTGCCAAACTTTCCTGTATTACCCACCACTGGCATTGTATAGCTCTTCATAGTGTGACAGATATAATTCATTTTGAGGCTGCACCAATCAGAATTAATGAGGTTATTCTGAATTTGTGCTGATAAAATCTTTATCCCACCCCATGCTGATACATGCCTTTGTTGTATAGTGTGCAGAGAGATAGAGGTATATACACTTTTACTCAGCTTATTTAGTTATCTTTAAACTTACAGTGCATAAAGCTTAAGATCTAGTATTTTAATACTTCAATAGTCCTAAAATGTCCATAACTATAAAGGTAAATGGCCTATGAAATGATATACTTAGCATCTGTAAAGAAATAATGTGTTTAGAGACCCATTGAAATAAATCTGTCAACATAAGACTACTTTGGAGAATAGGATTTCCATGAAGTTATATTTTTCTACAGAATGTTAGGAAAGATGATTCAGTTAGACAAAAACAGATTAGAAAGACAAAAATGTGTGTGTGTGGGGAAGCCAAATAAGCATTTCAATTATTTGAATTAAACAAAGGCTGTGGGAAAAAATTCATTTGGCCAAGGCAACCAATATTTGGTGTAATCAAAATTACCAACAAAATTCACAGAGCAATGGAAATAATTTGAGATTTCTGAGTGTGGAAATATGGAAGAAGTATAAATGTTTCTTTGAAAGTGAAAAAAAAATCCAATAGGTTTCCAGAATTAAGTTATTTCGTTTTTCTGCTGTGCTGACTTATATTGCTAAGCTCAGATTTGTTTCAAAGCATTTAAAAATGCAGGAATTGGAGGAAAAGTGGCATGTTTATACTTATGCCATTGGAGTATTTTGTTTGTAATTACAAAAGTGGCAGTATCGAAGACATCAGTGTGAAAGCAAGCCTTACAGACATTTGAGTAGTAATGTAGCAAACAGCAGCAAACTCAAGTACATATGCTGTTATACATACAGCAAGTCAGCTAACTCTTAATGTGCACACATCACTTCTGCCTGAGCTAGGCTCTGAGAAGCCAGGTTGGAAACTGGGAAGACACCCTAGAAAGGTGACCTGTAGGTCTGCTCTGGTTTTAAAAATTTCCTCTGACAGCATTAATTGAGCACCTTCAAAGACAGTGCAGACTATGCAGGCAACTGGCTTAATCCTGAGAGGTCAGTCCTGTGTCAGCTTCTTGCATTGTTGGGACCACTAAGCTCTAAGTTTACAAGAATTTCAGCAAAATAATTAAGTACTAGGAAATTCCATCACATTAAATATTATTCCTGTGCATAATGCTTATTGTCTTTGAAAAAACCCAAATAGATTAAGTACAGGATTCTACTGTTTGGGTTAGAGTAATTGACCTCCTGGCTGTGTGTTTATTTTGATACTTTCTATGTACAAGATACCCTAGTGACCTGTCTTCCTTTTTGGGCCAATCAGTGCATGTTTTCTTCTTTCAGGATTAATATTTCAGAATTAAATATCAGATCCAGTTCAATAGTATATTCAATTCCAAATATGAACATAGCCTCAGAGAGTGAGAATAGAGGGAAAGGTCAGATGATATCATCAGTTGCTAAGAACAGCTACAGGGTTTGAGAAGCAGGCTGAGGAGAAGGGAACATTTCTTGGACAGGAGCCAGAAATTTGCACTGTGGTGAAAAATTTTTCAAGTTCTAAGCACGGTATTTCCATTTGGTATGAATCTTTGAGGATTGCACCATCCAGCTTTCAGGGATTAAAAGCAACAGCAGCCTCAAGAATCTTGTTAGCCCACATTTTTAATTTTTAGAAATGCTGGTTTTAGGCTTCTAAGTAACGAGCCCTATAAGGACATGATCAAATGGTTAATCAAGGTATATGTTTGCTCTCAGCCTTCATTTCATTAGAGAATGAAAGTATTCTGATGGGATACATTATTGAATGGTGTGGCTATTATTATATTATCTGCAATTATGTCATAAGATTTGATATTTCAAATTTATTCAGACACCTTTCAGGGTTTTTCAGTACAAAAGCAGGTAAGCCCTCAAGATATCCAATCAAGTGAATTCATTGAGATGATGTGCTGAAGATTAAAGAACTAAATCTTGTGATTATTGCAGTCATAAAACATGCTAGGTAATAAACCGAGAAACATGTTATACAATGATTTAGCACCTTTGGTAGTCAATGGGAAGAAACAAATGAGATTGGGCCTAATGAATTTTCCTTGGAAATCCAGGAAGTCAAAGTGAGCGAGGAAGTCAGTGTGAACAAGGCACATGGCACTTAAACCCCTTCAGCTCTCTGTGCTTGGGCATCACCACACAGCTCTGCAGCCTGCAGTGACAGGTATTCCCGTGGCTTCCGAGCTTTATGCAAACTTCCAAAGAGTAGAAGATTCCATATATTCTCCACAGTGTTTATTCATTTCACATTTCAGTACTCTCACTGCCATTCCTATTGGCAGCTCTTTTTAAAATTGTAACCAACTCAATTGCCAACTTTCATTATAATCCCAAATTTATAAATAAAAGAAAATGACTGCTTAAAAAAAATAATCAAAGCACTTGGCTGACTACAGAGATGTGTTATTACACATCTCTTTGTTTGCTGTGAAAGTGCTCATCTTTCCAAATGCTAGTCTAATTTTCATAATAATTTTAGCTTTGCCTTCCTTTTGTAAAACAGCATTAAACTTAAAAAAAATGAGTATGTTCCAGCGGTCAAATCTGTTGGTGGCAAAACATACTTAATTCTTAATGGGTATATAACCTTGTTAAAGGCTGAGTGAAAACTAAATGATGTCCTTACAAAGAGAAAAATAATGCAGCTTGTTCCTGGCATAAATAGGAGGAGGGGAAAGGGGAGAATTTTGAGCTATAAACAAATCTGTGCAATGGAGGAAACTTGGTGTCCAGCTGGAAAATTGTCTCGTGTACGGAAATGACTGTGGGAGTAGTGACTGGTCAAAGTGAGTGATTGGCACAAGAGAGGCTGCTGTGGTGACCCTTGAAAAAACAGTTTTTTCTATAGAGTCTGTGCTCCTCTGTATCCTTGGCTGAGGAAATAAATCAATGCACACTTCCTAAAGTGTATAACCATGGTTTTTCTAAATGGAAACGCAGCCTTTGAATACCCCTGTGTGCACAGGAGGAGGAAGATTTCTCTTGCTAGTAAATCACACGCTGCTGAAAGATTTGGTATTTGTTATGCAGAAACCTGATTCTCAGGTGCTGGAAGATGAACTTCCACTGCAGCAATGTAGTTTTATATAAGATGATAACCAGTATTTTAACTTCAGCAGCAATAGAAAACAGTAATTGATATTTTAAAAAATACAATTACAAAGAGTCATGGTAATTTCAGATTTCCTATCTGAAGTTAATGCAAGTACATAAAATAGCAGTGAGTTAAAAGTATTTATTTCCTGGAGACTTCAAAATGAGCTTAGCTCTAATGAGATTGGTGACTATTTTTAATGGAAAAGAGAAATATTTAGGGGGAAATTTTAAAAATTAATACTTTTAATTAACATTCCTGTCTTTACAAAAAACAGGGAGGGTGTAAAGATGTGTTAAAAATTAAGTATTTTTAATTACACTTAAACAAGTAGCCTTAACTTTTAAATTTGAAATCAAAGCTGACTGGTTTAGTTGATGGATTTTCTTTTCAATGATTCCTTTGCTCTTTGGGGGTTTAGATGGTGATGAGTGGTAAAAACCTGCATTGTTTCCATGCATCTGGGCCTTGTGGAGGATGCCAGGCAGGCAGTTTCCATCCAGGACAGTGAGTGGCTGCCAGGCAGGAGCTCCATGGCCGGAGCGATGGGAAGCGCTCCTGGGAGCACAGCCCCAGGGCGTGCTCTGGAACCCCCCATGGGCTCAGAACCCTCTCACCGTGCTCCCTCCCAGGAGAGGGTTTCATGGGGAGGATACAGGATAGCAACTGTGACACAGCTGAGCTTCCAAAAGTAATGTTTGGGGTTTTTTGTTTTGTTTTGCTTGGTTTGGTTTGTGTTGTTTTGCTTTTTTTTTTTTTTCTAGCAGACTATTCACAAACATCCAGAAGCTCAGTGTTTAAAGGGACAGTCCAGTATCTAAGGAAATAATCAGTGTAATTGGGTGCAATCATTTCTATGGCAACAATTTCTTCCAGATCAGTGGACAAAATACTTGTTTCAAACTTGTGTCTATAACTTGTAAGTAGACTTTATTTATTCTCTTGTTTTATTTCCTCCTCAATATTCTCAATCACCACAATGAAGCTTCTAAATAGCACTTGTAAAGAGCACAGTACAACAATTGGTGAAGCAAGTGGGTTCAACAATTCATATATTGACACAATGAATTCAATAGAAAACTAATTAATAATAAAAATAATAATAAGATAGCGCTTTGCTCTCTATGGCTTCGTTCATCAAAGAAGCTCAAAGAGATTTGCAAATATTAATTAAGCCTCAGAACACCCTGATAAGCATCTCTCCCTTCTCATTTTCTCCCTGTAACTAATATTAATTTCTGGATTACAATAAATCAGAACTACAAATCAAGAAAGACTGGAAGGTAAAAAAATCCCCCCTGTACTCTTTTAAGGTTACCCACAGAATCAAAACCTGCATGGGTGAAACCATCTCCTGTCTCTGACACTGCAGAATATTCTATGCACCTGCCCCTGCACTCCCATTTGTGTGAAATGTTTCTTTGGGCCACAGTGTGTGCAGCTATCTAATCAGATCAACATATAATCCTCTTCTGATCAGTAAAGTTTATTGATTGTTCTTACTACTACATTTACTGTCTAGCGCACAGATTTAAACAAAATGTTTTTGGTTTTGTTTTTAGTTATTTTAAGAAAGTATTCCCCAAAGCTTAATAAAGAGTTCATATATTCTAATGTGTAGAAGGCTGGTCTAGGATCCTGAATTCTAATCCTATTTGCTAATGGCTTGAATTGTAGCTTTGGAAAAATATTTTAATCTCATTAGTTCAATTTCCTGCTTTGGAGAAGAGATAAATAGTATTTGTTTATATTCAGGGTTTCTAGAAGGATTATTTAAATGGTGTTTTAAAGACAGTGTGCCTCAGTGCACTGTCTCAGAACAGGAACAAGGCAATTATCTGTTTATTGAGGCATTTATTTATTATTCCTTAATTTTATGAGCTTGGCCTGGCTGATCTGGGCCATTCTACAGAGGAAAAAATTTGGTGAGATTTTTTTCTTTAAAAAAAAAAAAATCTTACTGCAGCTTCCACTTCCTGGTCTCACTTTATTCACCTATAAGAATACAATCAAGTTAATTTTTTCTCAGTGTCAAGTCAAATCTGCTGTTTTCTTTGGTTCTTGGAATACCACTTCCTATTTACTATTGCACCTCCCAATCCCATTCTATTTCTGGGCCCCACACGGTTTTTCAGTGGAATAACCACCGCACCTCACTGTCCATACTGCCTTCTCACATGCAAGAGTGAGTTGGTGTCATCTCTGAGCCTTGATCTGGTGAATGTCAAAATTCAAATTATTCACAGAAAGCTGTTTCTTCTGGTTTGTGCAGTTATTTCAGCCAGCCAAATGATTTCTGCTCAAGTAAAGACAGCAGCGTGGTGGCACTGCAGAAGCCGTGTGTGCTTGCTCAGGGCTCTGTGAAAGTCACTGGCTTGGCAAACGGGCTCTGCGGCGTCACTCCCATTGCTTCTCATCCTCCGGCTTTTACGCAGAATTTCATTTGCAGACTGAACTTGAAGATCTTAAACTAAAGCTCTCTCGGACAGGGATGTAAATGTGGGAGAGGTGAGGAGAGGTGAAGTGACCTTTAGGTAGCCTGTTTCTCTGACAAACACTTCTCGCCCGTTGGAGAGCTGTGGCGCAGGTTCTGACGCAGTTGTTTGCGGCAGCTCTTGTCAAGGAGTCGGGGTGTCAAGATGTTTGTCCTGGTTCTCTTGTAGAGAATTTTAGAGAAACTTTGTACTGCTTAATTCTAACAAACTATGTGTAAATATTTGATTAGTCGCTGCAGAATAAAATTGTAGATGGTCTTCTGAAACTCAGGAAAGTATTTGAAGGTTTTTTCCTACCTGTTTACATGCCCAGAAATGAGGGACTGTTCAGATGCCCTTCCAGTGCCCAAGTGTGTACTTTTAGCCCCCTAAAATTTCTAACTTCTGAGGGAAGTGAGGAGTCTGACAGTGAGAAATGCAGTTTAATAAGTCCTGTACTAGTGAATGCCCAAGGTGCTTGGGTGTTTACCGTCTGGGAGTAACTCTGTCTCACCCAGGGCACTCTAAACTGTGTCCTGAGAAAATCTTTTTTCCAGCAATACTCTGAGACATTGGGCTCCACGACAGTGCTCTGAACTATACGGAAACTGCTTGTTTAAAGGACATGATCTAAATAGAGTTTTTGTATCTAACTCTCTGTGTTGTGCTAACAAGGGGGGCATGGAGGAAAAATATTAATTGAAATCTATTCTGTTCGCTATGAAGGACAAAAAATGACAAATAAAAGTCAAATTTGATTTTTGAAGTATTAAGATACTGAGATTATTAAGGTAAATGTTTTGTGTTCCATTAGGCCCACAAATGAAAAATAATTATCTTTTCAGGTGGAAATTTTTATTTGCTGAGATTAGTAATTTGTATCAAATTAAGTACTTTAGTATTTCTCTCCAAGTTTGTGGCCCAAATGTATGATATTAGGAATTTAATCATATGTGCATGTATTTTAAATTGTTTTTCACAAAAAGTGTATAACTAATAGTTCCAACAATTATTTACTGCTGCATGAGTTCAAAGAGCAAATTGACAATTGTGCTCACTCAGAACTTGCATACTTCTTTTTAAAGCTGTAAATCAAAAATCTCATATGAAGACTACATTGTCTTGAAATAGATCTTGAAATTTGGAGAATTTTTTAAAGGATCTTTTGAATTCCAAGGATAAGGTAAGGAAAAAGTTTCTTCATGAATTTATTTTACCATAAACAAATCCTCATTAGCTGTTGCAGACTGTTGCCTTTTACACAGAGATCTGTCTTAAAACACCATGTCAGAAGCAGCATATTTAGCAGCCAGTTATGAATATCCATCTAATGATATAGTTGTCTGTTTCCCATAATTTTGTTCATCCTATAAGATAATGTACTACTTATTTGTAGCATGTACATAAAATTTGCTGGTTTGACTGAAGCACCTCAGCAGAGCCATCTTTCAGCAGTTCCTTCAGGTTTCAGGTTTCATTACTGTTCTATTACTGTGGATTAATTAGCCTTTCCCAACAGAATGGTGGTGGTAGAATATGAATGAAGTCCTGAAGCAATCCCTTTCAAGTGTGGGATCACTGGGTTAATCTCTACACGAAACAGTTTGGTTACAGAATGGAAGAGCTGCCATGTGGGCTAAAGCTGGCAAAGTCAATATATTTTAAGAGATTTAGTAAGACATACTCTTCAGAAGTAGTTTCACAAGAACTGTGTGGTCTGCAATAATTTAATAAATTGAAATTAGTTTTATATTCAATTGGAGTGCAGCTTTAGTTTCCATCCCTTCCATTTGCTGTATAACAAAGACCTAAAGTAATTGAGTGTAATCCTGGGCTATCACCCTGGGAGCAGGCAGGGTCGGGAGGATGCTGCTTCAAGTTGTCCTGATATATTCCAGGTACCACAAAAACATTAATGAAGCCTAGGTTGTTAGGCTGTGTCTTAATTATCTTTTCTCTGGAAACGAACAACAACCCGACACAGGGGCTATACACAGTGCCTGCACAGGGATCTGAATTTGGCATCAGTAGGGCCCAGGTAAGTGGAGGAGCAGCCCTAAATCCCCTCCCTGCCACTGTTTGAGTTTTCAGTCAAGGATACACACTTGGCTTCCCCTGTCTGCTCACTGTCATGCTTGTCATACTGGCTTACTGTTAATATTTTGAGCATCCTACAAAGTGTTAGTAACTGAATTCTTCCCACAAATGTCATGTGCCATGTTGTCTAATGCTAATATTCTCACCCCAGTGATTTTACCCTACTGACTGTCCCAGACTGGCAAAGGGGCTTGCACCTCTGTGCAGGGCACCTGAGAAGTGGTAACAAGGGGAAAAGTGCATCAATGGTATATGCATTTTCCTCAGGGAGAGCTAAACTGGAGCTGAATATGTGACTTGTGGCTGGAATAAAAGCAAAAGGAATGTGATCCTTGCATCAGAAAGCATAGGGGCATTTCTTGGTGGAATTATCAGTATTCTCAGTGGGAACTTGCTACATATTTCTTAAGCCATTCATTTTTTGTGTTTATTCTTTCTTTAGGTGGTCATTGTCCTACCCAGGTATACACCCTTCTTATTGCCAGAAGGACAAAACTCTCTAGGGATTACTTCATTTTAAGTAAATATTCTTTGCTCTTATGCTTGTCCACTGTTAATTCATAGTTCAGCAGCAGTGACTGAAGTGGGTCATACTTATTTTGTCTGATTTCCAAGTAAATTTAACCAAGTGCAGTCAAACATCTAATTTAAACATGATTTGGTTTACCTTCCACTTAGGGCTGTGGAAGAAACCTGAGAGAGAAAAAGAGAAACCTGTGAAAAATATGAAAAAGTAAAGAGGGTGAAGGAGAAGGGGGAGTTATTAGTACCCACCTGCCTATCTTTCCAGAGGTACACAGGCTGAGGGCAATCACTAGCTCTCAGTTAAGTAGCCTAGTGAGTACTTTGTAGCAGAAAGTACATTTCAGCCCTTTCAGTAGATGAGATTTACTATTCAAGATATCAAAAGTGCTTTTTCTTTTAACCTCGGTGCATACTGAAAAGAAACGCTAGCCAGAAAAGTTGCCAGTTAGTAATGAATCTTGCTGTCTTAATAAATCTAGCACCAAATTTCTATCTGCCCATGTCCTGCTTGCTGTCTCACATCTTGTTTCTTTACTAGTTCTTTTGGGGGTCTTCCATAGCAACACCCACTTGCATTTGCAGGAGGGGATGGAAGAAGATTTCTAATGGTGAATAAGATATGTTCCCTCTCCTACAATGGACAAAAGAAACTAGAAATTCAAGCCTTCAGACCTGAGAGGGTAGGAAGGGGCACATCCTTGTGCTCAAAAATGCTGGGGAGTCTTTCAAATGATGCCTCTGCCCCTCTCCCTTTTGATAAAGCAGGGCAAAGCAAAAGGGCAGTCTGAGCTTTACAAGTGTGTCTGGGAGGATAGGGCTACACTTGAAAACCTGACAGGACATGCATAGCTGACATATTCCATTTCTACTGTTTTTACAGCTACAGGGTAGCAAAGATACCAAAAATATCCTGAGATTTTTTTTCTGAGAATAGGCTACTGTTAGAACACCTGAAGCATAACCATCAATTTTCTTTTTGTATTTTTGGTGGTTTTTTTGTCACTGAATGATTTCAGTAGAACTGTCTGTTAAACATTTATTTTCTTTTTATGTTTTCCTCCAGCTCACAATGAAAACTGTTTACTCTACAGGAAGAACTAGTCTCCCTACTTAGTATGCGACATAATTTAATGCTTAGAGTACCTATTCTGTAATTGCATATGTGTATACACAGCTAAATATGTATTTCTCAATAGGGCTTAACCTTCTCTGAACATATGCTGTAAATCTACATTGTTTGAATAATGCTTATCCAACTTGCTAGAATTCTAAGTGATATAGAAAACTTGATGTGTGTTTTTTAACATGGTAGGAGCGGAGGGGATCCTGAGCTCAGCTGGAGAACTCTTTGTCTCAGCTCCTGAGGATGCTTTGATGCACCCCTGAGCAGAGATGGCAGTTCTGCTTTGTGGTGCTACTGCCAGATCTGCTGCTGTTCCTCCACCATCTCTAAATAATGTGTTTAGAAAATTGACAGATCTCTTTTACGTAGAGTTTTAGCCCTACTGGATACTGTGAAATAGTAGTGGCATGGGATGATGCTTTTTATATTTTGTCTTCAGTTTCTTGATTATTGTACTGGAAGCACTCTGAAGATTTTAAATTTGAGCTGATGGATGAAACTGTACAGCTGAAGAGACACAGCACACGTGACAGGTTTGCAATAGGTTTGTTCATCTTCCTATGCTAAATGATTGAACATCAACCAGTAGTGAAATGGCATTAAAGGTCTAGCTCTAGTGAGCTGGCAAAGAGATATTCCCTGAGATACTAAGAGATGGGAGGCTTTTGGTAGGAATTATTGTACTATTAATCTGCAAATGTTATGGCAATAGGTCTAGTGTCTCTTCTTTGGGGACCTAAATAGAAGGATTTAATTGTTCTGTTTTAATTCATTCCACGCCTCAGCCTAACTTATAGAATTTGGAGAGAATAAGAATGGATGAATCAAGTTTTATTATCTTCTTCTACATTGGCAGATATCCTATAATGGAATTTTTTTCCAGTTGTCAGCAGCCTCAAATCTAAACTTGATTTTTCACATTTTCATTGGATGAAAATGCAATTGACAGGGAGAAAATATTGTCTGAAGGAAAGTTAAAAATCACTTCTGGGAAAAAAATTAATGCTGTAAGCAGAAGGAAAGAGCAGCAAAACTCTAGTAGGAATACTCATTAAAGATAATGCTATTTAAAGGATTAAAATAGATTAAAAGATTAATAGATTAATAGAGTAAAAGGAATATCTTTAAAAATTTAATCTACAGACATGGAATTTCCATGTAATGACTTCACACTAGGAAAGAAGAAAATCTTTGTACCTTTCACCTTCCATGGTGGAGCAACTTCATAATATGTTATCATTTTTGATCTTTAGAATTTTATTTTTCATGTTTCGTCCTGAAGTGCCATAAGGACCCTAAACAGAGCTGTCCTTATCTATAATGTTTCCTGTGGTTTTCCCTACAAGTCACTGTCACCATAAGGTGGAAAGAATAACCTTGTTCGCACACAGTACTGTATGCTGCTCGTGGCAAGCGATTTGGCATAGCGTGAAATGGAAACAAGGGAGCTCTGTAGTAGGTGTCTGCTGTTGTTGCTTCAAAATCTCTTATCTGAAGCTCTGGATCTCTGGCAGGCTGATGAGCTGAAGGAGAACGAAGCCACAGGCACAGCAGAGGCAATGATTTTGTGCTCAGTTCCATAGGTGCTGAGAGAGTAAATGCTGGACACGGATGGTGTAAGGAGTGAGCGCTGTGGGCTTCCAGTGTCTCTGTGGGTCCATCCAAGAGCACACTTGGTGGGAGCCAGGCTCTGCTGATTCTTTAGGCATGCATTCCAATTCATTCAGACTGGGAGTACTTGAGAATCAGGTAAATTTAATGTAGACAGAAAAATCAAAAGAACCTTCAATTATCTGCTCAAGGTTAATTTAGGTTTTATGCTTTGTGTATTGTGCTTTTTTTCCCAGAGATATGCAATTCATTAATTACGTCACTGGCATTGCTAAAAAATGAGTTTTAAGATCCAGATGATCAGTTGCACATTCAAAATTTGCACATTCAAAAATGTGTAGTATGGAGAATAATTTCACCTCACAGTGTTGGATTAAAAATGTGTTGCTGATTTTTTAAAAGCCACTTTGAATAAATATTTAAAGACCTCTGTTAAAAACAAAATAGCAGAATAACTTCTCATCATGAGAAGGAGTCACTGTAGTCTTGTGTTATAGAAATAGTAGAAGTGAGAAAACCCGTGGGTTGAGATAAAGACAGTTTAATGGGCGAAGCAAAACGAGGAACTAATTCCCTGCTTCCCCTGGGCAGGCAGGTGTTCAGCCTCCTCAGGAACAGGGCTCCATCACGTGGAAGGGTTACTTGGGAAGGCATAGGCCTTTCTGTGCTGAGCGTGACTCCGTGTGGTCTGGGACATCCCTGGGGTCAGCTGTCCTGCCTGTGTCCCCTCCCAGCTCCTTGCATTCCCCAGCCTCCTCACCCATGGGGTGTTGCAAGAAGCATAAAAGGCCTTGGCTCCTCATGAGCTCTGCTCAGCAGCAACAAAACATCTCTTATATCATCACCACTGCATTCAGCACAAATCTGAAGTGGTCCCATACCCACTACTGTGAGGAAAACTGGCTCTGTTACAGCCAAAGCCAGCACACTCAAAGCTCCACCAAAAGGATTATTATTGAAAAACAGAAGGAATTATGTATGTGCAATGCAGATGATTCCTTGCTTCATGAAACAGAGTAGTCTGGAAAAACACAATGCAATAGAAGACAGGGGATGATAAAAAAACAGGAAAGTGATCGTATTTATTACAATGTTGGCCATTTATAATTTTATATATATATATATATA
>VWZN01018494.1:671590-682743 GCA_013396955.1 Regulus satrapa
ATATATATATATATATATACACACACACACACACACACATATATTTAAGAATGTCTAACGTTAACGTGTTCTTTGGCTTTCTGTCTGAAGAGGCAGCTTTCATCTGACTTTTGGTGCATTTCACTGGGTACCTAAACTTTCCAATTTGCATAAAGAAAAACTATAGCACAATGACTTTATGGAGGCTGTAAAATATGTATTTTGTTCTTTCTTTTGAAAGACTGTTCATCATTAAAGCTCTTCTTAGGGCTTTAAAGCAGATTGCTTAGGACATGAAACATGAGGTTTTAAGATGACATTGCTGTGCTGTAGCAAGTCTTTATAAAAGTGCAGGTGTAAGAAAAATTTGATCTGTTATTACCCTAACAAGTCACATTTGTCTGCTAGCTTTAAAGCTTCTTTTAATCACAGGTCATAGTCTTTGATGTTCGTGCTTGCCTTTCATCCCCCTTCCGAAATTCTTTTCTCTGCCTTCCTTACATGCCCAAACCATAATTCAGTGCTGCTAAATCCTCACGTTAGACATTTTTTATTTGTGTACTCAGAAATAGTTTCACAATTTTGACTTCATTTCAGTTCTAGTTTTAGTATAAGTAGTGACTGAACTGTTGCTTTTAGCCTTTGTATTTAAATATTTCTCTCTATATAACTAAGGTTTGTTTTTATTGCTTATTGGATAATTTTGTTTCAGCTCATTACACTCCTAAAAGAGGTAGCAAAACCTTTTAATGGCTTGTTAATTAAATACTAACTCCTCAAAAGCTTTATAAAGGACCTGTTTGTGGACTAAATTCTGCCATTAGGATTAGAGTGCTATGGATGTCTCCATGGCAGTGGTGCTGATGGCTTTTCTTCTCCTTGTCAAGTGCCCATCCATCATACCCAGCATTCATAATGTCATATTGCTCCCATTTCACAGGGACTACTCTTACAGCAAAATGCAGCCTAGCACAAAGTAGATCTCACTCCTTCCTCACACTCTTTCTGAGGATACATCCAGGCAGCAAATGAAGCCCATTCACCATGAATCAGCATTAAGGGACTTGGATAATATGCCACAAACCTGCCGGGGCTTGTGGTCAAAGCAGTGCTTTGATTTGATTTTGGAGTGTGTGGCAGCAGAGCAGATAACCACAGTATATACAGAGGAACACAATGCTATGACTCCTCCACCCAGTTTTTATCTGCATCTGTCCTTTAAGGTATGGACTAAGTGAGGAACTATTAGAACATTTTAAAATGTCATCTCCTTTAGTCCTTCTGTTGTAATCGTCTCTAACAACAGGAGCCTTAGGAAGTAGCTGTGCATTAAGTGTTTATTGCAACAGAGCAGAAGTTATGCATTTCATTAAACTATCGAAACTGGGGCCTAAATGTGGAAAATGTACTGGCTCTGCAGATCTCAGACTGATTCAGTCAGAAGCATTTGGTACCAGGGATCAACTGATGAAAATTAGAGAAACAATAGGTGGCTCTGAGCTTTTTCACTTCCTTTTTTCCTACCCAGTTGACAGCAAAATCCTACAATAACAGAGCAAGCTACAATGGCATCTAATGATTTTCTGGGAAGCGGAGAGTGCACTTCAGCAGGGAATCAGAACCCATGTCATACTGATGCTTTATATGCTAAAGTTTAAAAGCCTAAACCTCAGCAGTTGGTAACTGAGACATGCTGAGGAAGGAAAAAGTAGCCCTGCGTTTCTTCACCAAGTCATATTTTACTAAAAATTATAACATTCTAATTTCAAAACACCAAACATCCAAAATTATGCTGAACACTCATGCTTTGGCAGCCAGGACCTGCATCAAGTTGTCAGAGACAACCAGACAAACATCATCAAAAAAACTGAAAAAGACCACCTTGGACAGTACAATTCAGTCACCCCTCATAAGCCTGGGCTTAATTCTATTACCTTGTGCTAGAAAGAGGTCAGACCCAGAATATTTACCAACTATCTCATATAATTAATGTCTTTCTTACAGGAAGAAAAAAAAATCATCTTTCCTATCTAGCAATTTATATGCATTTGGAAAATGTCACGTTCCCCCAGAGCATTCCTCCATTTATTCACACTCAAGTTCTCCATCTGTGTATCAATACTGTTATGAGGAGATTTCTCTGAGTAGAGCCAGACATGTTTGATTGCATACAGTAAATTGGGAGTGGGGGTTTTTGTCTTCTTTCTTCTACCTTCTGGGCATAAGTAATGCACACAACTATTAAAAAATGTGGTCCCTATGTAGAATCTGTGACAAATGTTTGCTGTATTATTAAAAAGGAATTGTATATTGAAATATTAAAATAGATTTATGCATATTCTGATGCATATGGGTGTAAAAACCCTGCAACTTCTTTCATGTGTACAAGTTTAGGGTGTTTTTAATTTTACTTTGGTGGTTGCCAAATACAAGTCCCAAGTGTTTGTGAGATCAGTCTACAGCAAGGACTTGTACTCTTAAGACAGGTGGTTTTGTTCCAGCTATTACAATCATTTTTATTGTTTATTAATTACCTGTCTTGGATGTGAAAGTGGCAGTTACAGTTTTACATTTAAAAAAATAGGTTTTTTTAATTTGTTCAGCTACTCTGTGAAATGTATCTTGGTTCCCATTTCTAAAGCTTTGAAGGAAAAAAATCTGAGGGGTCTGTGGAACATAAAGTACAAAAGACGGCCACGTTGACAATAATTATTATTATCTTAATATTCTTATGGATATTGAATAGTTTTGAATTGCAGGAATTTTTGTGCATAATTTCTTATACATAATATTGATAACATAACCCTAAATTTTAGTAGCAGATGGATTGATTTGGATGGTTTTGATGAATTTGAATTATAATGTCCTAATCTGAAGAAAATGTCTTCAGGTAGTGATACAGAAAGGGTATGTGAAAGTACTTCATGCCTGATGCAGAAAGAGTATGTGATGTTTGTTGGAAGAAAGGAAATAGTCATATGGTGTCTCAAATACATTTCTTATACAAGGGTATTTTTTGTGAGACGGAAATCTGTAGGATTGATAGGTGCTACACTGTGTTAATAACTCTTTCACAGCTCTTATTATTTATTCTGGATAAGTAAGCCTTTTGCCTTAGTTTCTTTATTTACCAAAAACAAAGCAAAACCCTAATTATCTGGCTAGATTTAATAACAGAGAGAAAACCCAACCCAAATTTACATACCTTGCAATTAAACAGAAGACAGAATTTGGGTTATTATACTCGTAAAAAGGATAAAACCATGTCACCAACAGTTTAGTACATTCCTAATTGTATTTGATTTCTGGGTAGATTATTGAATCTTTATGCAACTGATGAAGTACAGCACTTGCATGAAGATGTATTTCATTGTTCAACTCTTAAACATCCAGCACCACAATCACACCAGCAGAGAGGAATGAAACATAGCTGGGCCTTAGAGAGCAGCTGAGGTACTTACATTGCATGTGTGCTCTGTAACTTTTGTCCTACCTTGAATTCCCAAGGAATACCCTGCCCATCAGCCACTGGAGCTATTCAACTTCCCAGGTAGCCTCGGGTGCACGTTTTATTTCATTCCAGCACCTTTCATCCTTTCCTCGAACAAGTGGGAAAGATGCTGCAGATCTTCAAAAAAAACCAAAAGAAAAAAAAAACCCCAGAAACACAACAAACAAACAAAGTTATAAAGCTCTTATTCCTAGGATAAGATTAGACCTTGACTCCCTTTTTTTGTGACTGGTCTTGTGATCTGGGAACAGAAGCTTTGTTGTACTCCATCCCTGTTAGATGTTTCTTGATCTACAGTTGCAAATGTGTGGGTCAAGGAATAAAGTCAACCATGCAAGATCTCTGCACACATCAGAGGGGCCCATTAACACAAGGAACATTAATGAAGTGTAAAATTGAAGATGTGAATGTTTGTAAACTGAGAGATTGCTGAAGCTTTTATAGTGACAGTTTTTATTTTTCTGGTATTCTTTCTTGTAGATAACAGGGGAGCATTAAAATGCATTATGCATTTCAGCATTACAAATGAAGGTAAGTATACAGTAAATATGAAGTGGAAATAACTTTCTAAAAATACTGAAATAGAAATACAATTAAAAGTCAGGACTTTGTCTACTTAGATCACTTATAATGGATAATTTAGACAACTTTGAAATCTAAAGCATTACACATGCTTAGGTTTATCCTTTTTAAGTTTCTTTAAAAGTTTGTGGGGAGATCTAAAGCTTCATCTCAGTTAACCTGAAAGGTCCAAACATTGTGCTTTAATGTTACATCACAGACATAGTAAAACTGTGAATTTAACTCCTATGTCTTATCAAATAGCAGTTGTCTTTTGTCATACAGTATTTTCTGTCAAGGGGTAGTAGATTTCAACCAATGAATGAAATGTTTTCAAATGTTCACTTAAAAAAATCCCAACAGATGTCAAAATATGTAAGAAATTAATTTCATTAAATTCAGACAGTGAGGGGGTAAAGGTAGAAAAAAGGGAAATCTTCTCACATACTCATTAACTCAGCTTCTTAAATTGGTTTACATTGCACCCATGGGAATGACAGTCCTGTTTCTTTTGATGAGGGCGTTCTGTTGGCATTATATGCTAATGATATCAGTCTTTCTTTTCTTTGCTCATCTATGGAAATACAATTTGCTGTACCTGCTGGCATGGGCAAGTGGTTACAACACAAGTGTATTTTCTGAGCCCTCTGGAGGATTGTACCTTTGCTTGCAGTCTGGTGTTCTGCTAACCTGGCTGATCATTGATTGATACTTTTGTTCATGGGGGGAGAAAATGAAAAGCCAGTTTTCTTTAATTGAATTGGAATAGCGAAGCTGGCTCTCCATTTTCCTTTCAGGAAATGGAGATGAGGGTGATTTAGGCTGAACTGGAAAGAGGGAAGGTTAATGCTTGGAAACAAAAGGAAATGGAGCAGCAAATTTGGTTTGATCTTCATTTGTGTTGCATATTTGTTTGGTTTTTAGAAGTTCTTCTATTCAGATGAAATGATTTTGTCCTAAAATAGAAAGATTATTTCATACATGGACTTGATGAGTCCAAAAGGGAGAGAGCAGAACTTGTTTTCTGGAAGTGTGTTTTCCAGTGGGAGAGTGATTTCAGTCTTACTTAAATCAATGTCAAACTTGATTTGGTGTGGCAGAAGTCACATTCTCCACTTGTACTGGCTGTGCACCTACTCTGCCTTTCAAAAAGTTAGGGAGGAGGAACTCTGTTTACGATTCCTATTTGTAGCAGGCAATGGTAGGATTTTAATAGTTTTTACTTTGGGTATAAACCCCTGAATTCAAAATTAATTAGAAACTATGATCATTCTTCCAGCCTTTGAAAATCTTAGTCCTAAAGGAAAGACATTCAGCAACTTAACATCTATTTTCTGGGAGCCAGTTTTATCACTTAGCAAGTTGTTTTGGTCAGGATGTGTAATCTGTGTCAATAAAAGGAAAATAAATATATTCAAAATGGTGATGGGCTCAGCTTAAATAATTAGTGGGTCAGTTTATTTTAGGGTCTGTACTGGAAAGTGTCAGTAAAACTAAGTGCCTGTATTACAGTCAGCAGTCAGTGTGGTTCATACCAACCACACCAGTTTTATTTGGATTTATTTTTATTTCGCTTTTGTTTAAATATCAGACATATTGTTCAATATGTTGTACAATTAAGATAAAAAGAGCATTGCCTCCTATTATAGTGACTAGATAAATAATTAATTTTTTTTAGTAACGTGTCTTTCCATTATTTGGATAATTTCTTTAAATAATCTGATCTAAAATAGAGAAAACAAGCCTGACATAACTCTTGGAGCAGTTTCACGTTATTCTCAAATTATCCATAATCTTACACTCCTGACTTTATGATTGCTGTGCACAATTACTGTTGTAGCTGTGAAGATAATTCTTTCATTTGAATTCCACATTACAAAATTTAAATTTTATGATTAATCAGGATGCACTGGTCAATATCAACAGCTTTAAAAGCATTCTGAGCATTTGATTAGGTTATCCAATGTGAGTTTTATTGCTCTGGGGGTTTCAGCATCAGTGTTGTGTCAATACATGGCCAAGAAGTAAGGCTTTCTTGTTTGAACTAACAACAGAACTGCAACAGAAATTTATTCTCCTTTAATTGGTAAGGGCATGGAGAAGGACTGGAATTATTAACTAAACATCTTAAGTAGAAGTTAACTCGTCTGGAGAATGACTTGGGTTTTTCTCAGATCTTTTGACTTGAATAGAAACGGATTTTCTGTTACACATGGTCAGATGCCTAAAGGAGCACTCATTATCCCTCCAGTATTGTATTGCACATGAGACAAAATCTGCTCATTATGTTTTCATCAGTGCAGTTTGAAAAGCACATTCCCTTGTGCTCCTCTGCATTAAGCCATCAAGTATTTTTAAATGTTAGTGGATCTTAATGAGGATAATTTCCTATAACATTTTAGTGGTTTCTTTGAAAATTATCTGTTGCTCTGTTCTTTAGATGACTGGGATTGTTCACTTTGGTGAGTGACTTGTAATGAGTAAACTACTAATAATACTCCTTTATTTCTTCCTACTGTCGCAAGCATGTTTTCAGATATTGACATAAATCTGCATCCTTGCCAGATGATGGAAATTGCTTTCTGCTCCCTCTTTGACTCCCTCACTAGAGATCTCAGAATTTGAGTGTGGTGAATTTGCACATTGCTCTTTTATTCCTTTGAGATTTGAAGGCTTGATCACCTTTCGGATAGAGGAGGAATAGGTAATTTCTCAGAATGTGTTTGCTATTCTACCAGATTAGGCCCTGTGAATATCTGATCTTCTGTGCTTTCCCCATATGGGCATGATTCTAAACAAGCATGTCAGATTCCCTATCTGTTTGTTCTGGTGCTGAGATAGACTTGTGTTTTCTAGCAAGTAAAATGCTATATACATTGTTGTTGTTACGTATATGAATATCAAACTTTCATCACCTCTTTGCTTGCAAAAGGTTTTCCAAGGAAAAGAGGAAAAACTGATGCAATTCATAATGAAAAAGCTTTTGCTTTTTTTCCTGTTATTTTATCTCTGATAGTGTGTCTTTGCTGTCTACTTTGGATGCATGTTTTTGAGCATAAAATATCACATGAAGTGTTAACATTTAGTAGAATCTTGTAAATTTAATCTGGTTTTCACATGGGATGTGGAAATCAATAGAAAAATATATCTGTGTTTACCTAAAATGTATTAACACCAAATAACAAAGGTCTATTGATATGGCAAATGCAGGACAAATTCAATAAGAAATACAAAAGAGTAGCGTAGGGATTTGAAAACATTCTCTCATTGCACACTGTTGTGTTAAATCATATTTCATAATGGGAGAATAATGCAATGGTAACTGCAGAAGATGTCCCACATAGTAGGTGATTTGGGAACAAGTATTGGCAGGACTGTCTTGTCAATACTATTTTGTCCTACTGCCAATTCTGAGAAGAAAATATAAGCCAGGTTAAGATGTATGCGTGGTTGTTGTTTGGTAAAAGGATCTTTTGCTGTGTATAGAAAGTGATAACTCTTGTTCCATGATACCAACTTAGAGTTGTGTCATTTCTGGGCCTGATAGAATTGCTGTAGAAAATTAGATTGACCATGTTGTTATATTGCAACAGCTGCATCTTTGTTTCTAACATTCTGTACAACAGCAACAAAAACTAAAATGTCATGCTATTTAATACCAACTCTTTAATGTGTTCCCAGAATGTTTTAGTATCTTTATATTTGAAGTAGCTCAGCTCTTAATCCTTAATTGTTTAAGACAAAAAAACCCTAAGCATACCTTATTCAGATGGAAACTTAGAGGGGAAGTTTAAAATTCAGGTATGACATTGTTTCTACTGTACATGCTTTAACAATGCCACAGAGAATTTTCAATTATCATGAAGTTCACACTTCGTTGTGTTGCCTTTTCCAACAACAGAGCCTTGCTGCTACACTGGCTGGCTGTCCTAGCTACAGGGTACCTGTCTGCTTGGCTCCTGGGAGCAGAGGGCTGCAGAGATGGCTGAGATGCCATATCTTGTGCTTCAGTCCTCTAAATGAGTGATATAAAATCTGGACAGAGGTTAAGCATCAGCTTTTAAATACCAATAGGCAATTGGGAATGGATTGCACTGAGAACCATAATTGCAGAAAAAAGACAATGTGCTCAGGAGATGCCAACCTAAAATTTGTTTGATTTATAACAAATACCAAGATTTTCTAAAACTTTGAATAGATTATTTTTCAATCTCCAACTCTTTCAGGAATGGAGACTGTACAAGACTTCCAGATCCACAGCTTGACCTGCCATTATTTCCTTAGGAGCCTTTTATTTGAACACAGCATCCTTCAATCATTCAAAAGAAGACCTTGAACTCTGCTTCTACTCATAGCAGAGGTTATGCTGAGAATACTTTTGATAACATTTCTTTTCTTCTTGGGATGCTTCTAGAATATATCTGCTACCTGTTTCCTTGGAGACTGACATGCAGTCAGCACAATGGCTCTATAGCACCTGTAAATCAAACTTCAAAGGGAGACACTGTCCTTGTTAGAGGAAACTGTATGCATGGTGGGAAGAGAGGAGAGTTTTTCTTTCCCTTTGTCTTACAGAGGATGAGATGGCTGTAGTGCTATAGAGAGATGAAGATTGTCAGATGGCAAAGGTGGGGTAGGCTGTGTAGCAGCCTTCAGACTGCGTGAAGTTTTTATCAAAAAATAGCATTGGACTACATTTAATTTGTAGATAATGAGGTCTTATTTTGCAAATGGATTTGTGAATGCAGTAGTTACAGAGATAATTGTACAGGTATCATTAAGAGTTTAGATGTGAAAATATACATGAGTCATTTTGACAAGCTTGGGCATGTTTTTAGCAAATCCTTTTATCACAGATTATGTAATCTTTATCCTTTTTATGTACCCTTTCTGCATGAAGAGATAGGGCCAGTACACTGTGAGGAGACGAACTTGGACTTGTTTTCTCCAATTCAAACACTTTGTCTTTCTCCTCTGTCCTTTGTAGTGTGGTTAAGGGATACATCCTAATGGTTTCCTATTCCTTTCCCTTATGTCAATGTTTTAAAATGTTATTAGTTTTGGCAGTTATAAATTGGGTCAACATTTAGCTTCCCAGCTCTCACACAGAAACAAAATTAAAGGATATATTTGCTTATAGATTAGCTACCGATTCAAAAAGAGCTGAAAATAAATAATTGGAGTCTCAACTTAGGAACAGGTGGTGTATTACAAGGGG
Source organism: Regulus satrapa (assembly GCA_013396955.1). Lineage (NCBI taxonomy): Eukaryota > Metazoa > Chordata > Aves > Passeriformes > Regulidae > Regulus > Regulus satrapa. Next base: position 680,860 of record VWZN01018494.1, read on the forward strand.
GAAAAGGCTTCCCATTGGAACAGACACATGGGAATTCAGGTGAACAACACTTGGTCAAATAATAGTGATATACATAATCCTTATTATTTCCACTTTAGAACGAGTCCTGTTACTGCCAACATCAACATCCAAAATTTCCTGTGACTTCACTTTCAGTGTCAAGTTTCCAGAGTAAATCCACAGCTAAAAATGGCCCGCAGTAGATACAAACAATTTAACAAACATATCAAATGTCCTTCACAGTCTGAGCAAATTTTAAGAGCATGATGCTCAAATATTTGATTAGATAGTGCTGCGGGATGTTCGTGTGCTGAGCGTGCTGACTGAGATCCTTTTGACTGCTTACCCTTTGCTTTGTAAGGGAGGGGGATAGGGGGGCCCCCAAGGTGAGAATAAATGGTTATTACAGCTTTTCATGGCATTTCCAAGTGAAAATAGAGTCAACTACTGTGTGATTTTATAACCCATTGCTTCAAAATCTGCTAATTAGCACCTACAACAATGAGTAAAGCTACAGCTGAATGACATTTGATCAGATGTGGTGCATAGCCACAGGGCAGTCCTAATTCTTGTGGTGTTTACTGCAGTCTCCCATTGTTCCTCAGTGATGCTGGAACATGGCCCTCTTTTCTTCCCTTCTCTCAGGCCTCCATCAGCCACTCTGTAAGTCTTCTATGAGCTATGCAGAACGAATCTGTTTCATCCCCAAGAGGCTTTATCATGTCCGCATATAATGTTGCATGTCTGCAGATTGAGTTAATCCTCATTTTGATTTTCCTCTCACGCCCTGCAGTTTTCAAAATGCCTCGCTGGCACTGGGTGCAGGTATCAAATTTTTTGTTATCCTCCTTTTGTTATTTTTGTTAGCCTCAAATCCCAAGCTAACAATGGTCTGGCTGGAGAGTTTTGGACAGTAAATCTCAAAAAAAGTAAATCTCAAAATGCTGCCTGTGAATTATGTGGAATGTGCAGTAATTTTAAATGAGCTGCTAAGAACCATCCAAAGCTCTCTTCTAGAGAGGGCTACACAACCAGTCTACCCATACACACTCTACATCTCCGACTTGGTTTGGGGACACCTGAGCATCGACCGCATGGCAGATGTACATCGGAGTGGATGCTTGGAAAGGTCCCGTAATGTTCCTTGGATAAAAGCAGCAAGGAAAAAGTCCAGAACTCCAGAAAACCTCAAACATCTCATAACCTTCTTGCAGCCCAACGATGAGACTGTAGCAGAGGGGGTAGGATAGAGCTAGATGAATGGTTTCTCAGCCTGATTTCACAATGGTTAATTGCAGCCATTCTTACCTCACAAGAAGAACATACAAAGCAGAGCTCAGCCCCCACTGAATCACTAAGCTGTCCCCTTTCAATTACTCTCTGGGTGTCATTCAGTCCTACATACTTATTTCCACTACAATTTTATTTTTGTCGTTGGTTGCTACAACACTCAGTGTGCGTGCACACACTGTTGCTAAGAACTCTGCTATGTGACACTTGCCAGCATTCTACAAGGAAGAAATTAAGGTATTCATCATAAAATATATATTTGGTAAGTCATTGACGTAGGCTGAAAACAGAGCTCCAAACACAGCTTGTCTATTACAGTCAAATAAGGCATAACTGATGGTTTGGAGAACCTGTTATGAGTGGTGTACTGATGAAATGTGAAAAGCTCTCAGGAAATTAATTCTATCACTCTCTGTGCCCTAATTTTGTAGCTACATGAATCTGGACTATTTGTGAACTTGTATGCGTAGTTCTTAGTGGTCAGAATGACAACTTCTGTTATTTCCCTCCAAGTTTTTAAGTTGTTAGGTATTAAAATATTTTGCACATTATAACACATTTATGTTAATAAATATTACAGCTATACCGTTGGGG
>VWZN01018494.1:687400-709847 GCA_013396955.1 Regulus satrapa
AATAGGGGGGGAGAGGAGGAGCAGGAGCTGTATTTTAGGCTAAGACAACACTAACATGCTGAAAATAACCTGAAAGATCCTATAACTTAATCTTCAATTTGTTTTAATCACATTAAGACTGAATGCACATTTTTTTAAATGCTGTTGAACTTTCAAAACTGACTCTGCTCAATTCCTAGTCAGTAAGCTTCAGATACAAGACTTCGTCCACAACTGAAGCATATTTTAGTTTCCAAGTTCTTTAGAGCCACTTTAGAACAATTAATTCAGTATTATTTTGTTTTTACTAATCATTATCTGTAGCCATCATGTGTCTGTTTATCTGTGGAGCTGCATTGTCTTATGGTCCCAGTCACCTTTTATCAGCCTTTTCTTTTTAATGAAGAGACACAGGCATAATTAACAATGACTTAGGAAGAATAATTATATGGATCACATATGCAGACACACACGCAGAGGCAGAAGCTAACTCCCAGCAACGCTGGTTCTACAGACACAAAGGCAATAATGCATAGCAACAATCAGCAATTTCAGGCTTACCTAGCAAATACAACAGATAAGTTGATCCCAATTTCTAACAAACCCAGGGAAAGGTTAACAAGTATTTTGGTGGTATTGTATCAAAGCAGAGAGAAAATTCTCTGTATGTGAGCAGTTAACTTCTGTGTGTTTTGATTGTCAGTGATTTGGTAATGAATCACAGAGTAACTTAATGTTTAGAAATAATGTACTGTGTGCTATTACCTTAACAAGCAGAGCATTCCATGTTACTGTGCAATATTTTGTCTAAGATAAAGTTATGGTTTATTTTGGTTATATGATATTGCAATGAAGTATGGTTAACACTGAGGTTTGTGTGTATAATAGCATAAATAGGCTTTATTTTCCTTTTTTCTTTTTCTCTGCTGTGTTTATGATTATTCTACTGAAAAGAATGAAAAGATGGTGGCACCACAGTATGATGGTAGACTGGAGTCTACTAATATAAGGTGTCTGAAGAACTGCACTGAATTGTGGTAGCCAAATGATTTAAGAAATGCTGCTGGCCAAGGCTGTTTATAGGTTTGCAGCCTGTAAGTCCAATTTTTTCCAAATGAATTGTGACTGGTGTAAGTTAAGTGAATATGTACTCATGGGAAGAAAACGGTTCCTACACAACTAGGAAAAAAAAAAAAAGCTGAACTTCAGTTCATAAAGGGTGGTTTTTATACACAGTTCCCAGACCATAGAGCTAGGGAAATATTGCACTGATTGTTAAGTACACTTAAATACACATAAGACACAGAGTGGTGTTTTTCTTCTGACCTCTGCTCTGAACTCTTAACCATAGTCTGTCGGTTTACTGCCTAAGTTGAAACCTTTTCCAATTTGTAATGGACTTTTTTCATGTAGAAATGAAGAAGTTATGGTAGATTGAGCAGAAATTCATATCAGGAAAATAGTTGTTCTTTGCAGTTTGCCTTTATGGGTTATTTTTATCATGTTAATAACTATAAATTGAAAATGGGCTCAAAACTAGTTCTAGATCTTATGCTGTTGCAAGTCTTTTGTTTTGGTTGTAGTCCTCTTTGGGATGGGGACTAAAATAGGATTGATGTGCTATTATTATGTTTATTTTCTGAGGAAAGAATTCTGATGCTGAGCTTGGATAGAGAAGGCACTTAGAGCACCAGTGGTCAAGAAATTTAGACAGGATAATGCCTCCCTCTCACTTGGGGATCTCTGTGCAACTCTGCCTGCTCTTACATGGGCACACCTCTGTCCTCCACCTTCAGTTTATCTTCCCGCAAAAAAGAAAAACTATTATTATTTCACTTGAACAGAAAGTGGCACTATGGATTTAGGGGTTTCTCCATTGTTCACTCTTCTTGATCTCTAGTAGTTATTTGTTAGTTCTTCTTTCATGTCTAGTTTATGAAAGAGCAGCTCTTTATGCTGTTCCAAAACACCAGGAATGCAGTCTTTTCTGTTATATGTAACATAAATTATTCTTTTAAACAATTGTAGCGCCTCAAGTGGTTCTTGTTAGGGATGCTCTTCTCAGTTTATGTCCAGTCCCCTCGTAATAAAAACATGCTAGCAAGAGCCTACTCCCTCAGAGAAGAGAAAATAGCAGCAGCTCTGTGAACTTTCCTGTAGTTCTGGGGTTTGGCTATTCTTGTCAGGATATGGTGATAACTGGATAAACCCCTAAGAGATGGTTAAATTATAACAAACCGAAGGAAGAGTTTTGTGCATGTGTTTCCAGCATGTTCTTCACATCAGCTCTTTTCCTTGTGCACGGCTTCCTTGCAGATGAACCGTGCTCTTGGTCTCAGCTCTGGTACTCACACAGCAGGTCTTTACCAAGAGGTGTGCACGCAAATCCCAGAGTGCCAGCCCGGCCCGACAGCTGGCCCAGGGCAGGGGAGGCAGCGCACAGCTGGGAAGGGCACTCTGGGCACCTTGGCACTCTGGGGTGCTGCAGGCTCTGTCCCTGCCCTCCCTGCTCCCTGGGCTTTCCCTCTGGACAGTTTCCCTCCCAGGGCACTGGGGCCAGGGCTGTGGCTCACATCGCCTCTCATAATCTTATTTCAAGTGGCTTGGTGCCCATCACACCCTGAAACTCAGGCTGAAGCAGTGTCCCTATTGCCTACCCAAACAATGAGAATTCTCCCCTTTCGTCTCCCTCCCCACTCCAGTTTTTATATGGAAGAGAAACATTTGAATAGTAAGTATAATAAGCTTTTTAAAAACATTACTAGTATAAATCACATGCATATGCTGACTGATTCTATTACCTCATTTTAAATACAAACCTCTTAAACAGAATCCCAGAGGATGGATTTCTGCTTCAATCTCCCAGTAATCAAGCAAAAATATGTATTTTACAAGCTTTCATAGACTAATGCTTAGATTGAACTGTAATTTGGATGTTAGTACATGAATGTGTTGTTTCTGACTTTAATGACTTTGTTTTATACTATTATTCTAATTGCATTTGGAGTATTTAATCAATAATTTTCCATCAATATTTTAATCAATATTTTGATCAACATTATACTCAATTGATGGGACCTTGCTGATATCTGGTGCTTTGTCAATGGAGCCTTTCCACTTTATGTTAATAACCATTGACCTGTGAATTCCTTAGAGTAAAAGAATACAGGCTTTACTAGACTTTTGTCAACAGTTCTTGTAAGGGTTTTGGGCTAGATCGTCTTGTCTGACCATTCTAACTCCACTAATTTTAACTGGGCTGCTTTGACCTGTATGGTCTGGGAATTTTTGGTATTTTTTTACCTGAATAAAAACATCACAGTGATATCTTAAACAGGTGGGGTTTGATTGCCCTTCTGGTGATGCTAACAGCCTGCAGGAGGTCGGCTGTCAGAGCAGTGGACTGCTCAGTTAGAGGCAGCAGAATTCACTTCCACTGCTGTTTGCAGCCAGCAGGGAGAGGGCGAGGATTTTAGCCAAAGGTAATGTGAGGCAGAAGGCTAACGGCTATCTATTCCTCACCACGAGTTCTGAAGGTATTAATGTGCTGATTGCTCAAAAAAAATCCCCTTGCTCAAGTAAAACAATGCACATTTTTTTAAATTAACTTCAGTAGAGTTTGGTTTATTGACCTATGGCTTTGGAAACTTTTTCTGCCTTTTCTGTTTTTTTAGCAATTCTCGAAGGAAAAGTCTATAGCTGCAGCAGATGTAATATAAATTTTAAATAACTATTACAACACAATTCTCTGTAACTGCAGACATGAATTTTGATGCTAATCTCTGAATATAATGAACTTATATCTGTTATTTTTCTCTCAGATTGATGCTTAGTTCCAGTATCCAGTAGGGCAGAAAAATAACTTATCAGCATTCATTAGATACATGAAACTCAGTGGAATATTTCCTGTTGCCTATGAAAGTTGCTTTCTAAACTAGGAAAGGATGTATGAAAGGAGAGAAGGCAAAACAGAATTGAAATTGGATAAGGGGCCTTTCACATAGGGGTTATTAGTTATCAAAAGCTATTCTTACATGATGGCTCACTGGTATTCTAAATTTAATACAATATATGGGTGATGTCATCATTGCTTCTTGCTTAATAATTTAAGATTTTTTTTTTTCTCTGCTGGGAGCTGTGTTTCTTAGTTGTAGAAGGTTTTTTGGGGTGTCTTTGTCCAATTTTTCACTAAAAAAAGGAAACATTATTTCATTATTTTTCAGGACTACGTTTCAAATGTAGTCTGCTTTTCTTCACAAATCTTATGAGACAAGCTGGCCTGCGAAGGAAAAACAAAGTGAACAAAGAGTTTTTCCTCTGCTCTTTGCCTCCTCGACATAATGGCAGTGACACATCAATTTCTGGTTTACTTGAGAGATGTTCGTAATTATTGGTAAGCTCCTACCCCTCCTCTTGTTCTACAATGGAACTTTGTAATAATTTGTTTTCATCTAGGGTCATTTGCATTATCTGAGTCAGAATGGATTTTTTTTTTTGGTCTCTGTGGCAGGAGCTCTATGTTTTTTTCCTGCATTTCCTCAAACCAGGACCAAGGCAAAATTAGTTTGAACAACTGCAGCTATATAAAACTTGTTTAAATAAATTTATAAACTGTTTAGCATCAAGAACAATTGAAAAACTGAAAATCAGATGCCAGAATTGTGTGAGAGTTGTGATTTCATTTTCAGACTTTAACTGGGATCCACATTTTCTTAAAGGTCAAATCCAGGAATTTTGTATGTATTTCTAAGGGGCAGGGGAAGGATGTTGTTTTACATCTGTAATATCTTGCAGACATCCAGCAAGTAATATCCACATTTTCTATAACAAATCTAAAATTTTCCCTTAACAACTAAATAATAACATCCTGACCTCTAAAGCCCCCAGTGTCTGTCTTTGAAGAGCACAAGACTGGAAAAGGAAAATATGTTATTATTTTGCAGCATGCTACTTCAGTAATAGTTAAATAAAATTCCCTGTATTGATCTGGACATGAAAACAAACACCAAGATGGCTTTGTTAACTTATTGTATGAATTTATGTGTGAATTCAATTAGCAGAGTCATAAACAAGCAGGGAAAGATTAGCTCACCCTCATTTCTAGGTTATAGATGTAAGAAGCAAAAGAATTAAAAGGAATCTAATTTTTGCCCTTCCCATACTTAAGTCAAGGTAGAGAACTTGTAAACACACAATGAGCTTTCAACTGTTCTCTGTATCTGGACTTCTGAAGGAATGTTATATTTGAAGGATTTTAGAGTTCTGACATTCTAAGAGATCTCTGAATATCAGAAATTACTATGAAGGTCTCAATTTTCCTCCTTACTGCTAGTGATTTTTCTCAATTCTTGATTGTTTAAATTGAAAATTTCCATTTAAGCGGAAAAAAACCCAACCCATATCATAAACTTGATCTGTCAGCTGTTAAATTGATGTTGATTCCTCAGGTATATTCTGTAATTTAAAACAATTTTCTTCATTAGATTTTAAGTGTCAGAAGTAAATTAGAAGCTGTTTAATTGTTGTTTCTTTTCACTTGAGAAATACTGTGAAATCATAGCTATGACTTCAAAAAATATGGTATAAGAATAGTTTTGAATCCCTAGACTAAAACTGAGATTACAGGATGTGATGTGATGTGTCTCTCTCAATCAATTTTAGGAAGGGACATAAAACCCTCTTCTCCTGATATTTCACATATATAAGGGAAATTTTAGTCTGTGTTTAAAGGACGATTTTCGCTTAAAGGAGCCCAGGTCTAGCACTGTTCTACAGCCCTTACTCTAGATTAATTTCTCCTTATTTGTCTTCCAAGATATATATTTGTAAAGAAATGTTTCACTACAACATACTAAAAATTGTATTTTGTTATATAGAAAACTTTTCTTTGCTGTTTTAAGAAATTGTTTCCTGTATGTAAATTTTTTTAGGCAACTAGCAGAACAAAATCAAACATCAGAATACTTTTTGCTTTAAGGGTAAACATATTTGATAGTCCTATATAAATTTTCCATAATAGCAAGTGAAATGAGTGATCACACATCTGTCACAGAAAGAAGGGTTTTCAGTCTTCTCTCAGGACATATAAACCTCTGTAGAACATAGTTGGTATGTTTCAATGGCTACAGCACCTTGTATTTTGAGGGATTATTTCAGGGGGAAAATCCCATTTGAAAGGTTTTTTGATGTCAGGGGCAAATGCCCAGTTGACTTGGTAGTGATGTTGTACTTGAAACATGTATCCGGGTACTTCACACTCTTTAGGCAGTTATTCTACAAAAATTCCATTCAATGCCTAAATTTAGTGATTCCTAATTTTTTCCACCTTTAAATAATTTTCACATTTAGAGTTTTAAATTCCTCTAACAATAAATGTACTATTTATTACTCCAGAGGAGTATTTCCTTTGTCCAGGACTTTCAGGATCAGATTTGAAACAGGAGCACTGGGTTGGTAGCCACAATCATATGGCTGCAGTAGCCCTGAGGGCAGGCAGAAAGAAGAGGGATTTTTAAACACCAGTTTTCTTCTGAGTTTGTTGGTACCCCAGTATTTGGCAGCCATTAATAATTTTTATCTAAGGGATTTCACTAGAGCAAATCTTCAGTACTGCCTATGATGAGAACTCTAAATTTTTGATCCAATTCCTTTATCAAATACTATGATACTTCAAAAGAATATTTTTTGAAGTTATCTTGGTTATGTGTTCTCAGTCAAATGGTATAATGAAATACTGCATGTGGGGTCAGCTTGTTTGTGTCCGTAACTGAGGGGGAAAAAAAAAATCACTGTGTGATTTCCCACTGTTCAGTTTATTATCAGTCAATCTTAATAGTCCATTGTTGAATGCACTTTCAACTTCTAAATTTTTGGACATTATTGTATATGAGAATCATATTCTGATTCCTGTTTTTGGGAAATGTCAGAGCATAACCCTGGAAAAATGCTGAGGGTTCTTTGATCCTGTTAGGAGATTTCTCAAGTCTTTACTTCCTAAAGATTTGTGGTTAATTGACGGTCTTTGAAACTGAAGCTCTGCAAATTGGAAACTGGAAGCTCGTGTTTCAAAAGTGTAAAGTAGAACTCAACAAGATTTAGCAGAATAAAAAGCTAGTGATTGAACCACCAATGCATCCTGGAATCCATAAAAAAATATGATGTGTTGGTAAAGAGGAGTCTGACTTAATAATACGTTAAGGATCCTTTAACTGAAAATAATTTATGAATCAAGGAGCTGAAGTGAGCAGACTGTTTTCTCTTTTCATATATCTGAGAATCTTTGAAAAATGAGACTTTCAGGAAGTACTTATTTAATATATTTAAGAGACTCTGAAAACCACAAAGTACTTTTGTAATAGTGTATTGGGGTTACAATAAACCAAATGCTGCAAAGCACAGAATGCAAACACAAATGGTGCATGTATTAGACTTGGGGTTTGTTGTAGATAGTCCTGTCTGCTCATGTTGTATCTTTTGGTGACTCCTGGCTGACAGCAAGTCTTCATCCAAAACCTGCTTATTTAGTTGCATTAAATTTCTCTTCTGACCTGCTGAATAGCCAAGTCACATCCCGGAGATATTTAATGTGCTGCCTTCAGCCTATCCCATTAGGCTGAAGATTTATGCTTAATCCAAACCTCAGATGGTTGAGTGGTTTTTTAAAAATATAACTCTACAGTCCTTATCTTTGCCTGGTTTTGCTCTCTACATTTTCCTTTGGTTTCTGATGATCATTCTTCCGCACACTGCACCTTTCTCTGCTGCCAAGCAGTGGGGATTCATTCTTCTGGAACCCACCAGGCACAAAGACAGACAGTTTGCAGCTCTGCAGAAATGGAGAGGGAAACACAGTGCTCCTTCAAAATAAAAAAAATTGGAAGAATTATAACAGAAGAAGATATAAAGCAGTAGAGTGATACAATTGCAAATCTCCATTTTCAGAAATGGAGAGCTAAAAACCTTGTTTAATCAGGCTTTTCCAGGGACTACATGAGTATCGATTTGCATGTGTGTGTGTATCTCTTATCACTTTAGGCTGTTCATAAAATCTTAAGATTGCTATCACAGAACTTCAGATCTGGTCTTCCCTATCCCTATTGTTCAAGCAAATGGAAGAGTGAACAAGACAGACCATAAAGGTGCTGCTGCTGCTGCCCATCTTTCATCATGTTTGTAATCAAAAATCTTCACCGTAAACGTGTGAAACTATCTCCTATTTCCTGGACGTGTTCCACATTAGATGTAGTACTTCCCATTCCTAAAATGAATTATTATTTAGTGCGACCTATGTCTTCCAGCTGCGATGTTCTTTGCATCAATTCCTTTTTCAGAGACCCTCCTGTGGCTACTTAATGGACTAGGAGAGAAAATCTCAACTAGAGAGTACAAAAAAATTTCATTTCAGTTATTCTGTTTTAGTTGAGTCTTCCACTAAACCACCGCTTTCTCCAACAAGCCACTGTGTAGGGGTGAAAGTTAATATCTGATATGAGAACGAGCATTGGTAATCTCATGACAGCACATGAGATTAGGAACAATGAAGAGATTAATTTGATGAGGTTTGTTTATATCTTCTCTCTAAAACCTTTTCTGGGAAATTCTAAAGGTTTTTTTTGTAATCTATGATTAAATTCCAATATATCCCCCACTGGGTTCCTACCTGGTATTTTCTGTTTACTTAAATAACACGTGTTTTATGTAAGGACTGCATTTCCATTTTTCATTAACCTAAAATATTTCTGTTGATTTACCACTGTAGAGTGAAAACCTACTTTGATAACATTGATTGTACTTTCGCCAGCATAGATTGCTTTAAAATTTGGCTTTAGAAATGTTTTATTCTGAAGAAATTGTGAATGCTGTGCCCCTGAGTGGCAGTGACCTTCCTGTATCCCTGCAGGCTGGCAGCAGGAGCTCAGCAGCACCTGAGTGAGCTGCTCATAATCTTTGGGTGTACCACTGTGGAAGACTGCTCTGGAATCTCTCCACTCCTGGGTCACCCAATAACATCTTGCTTCTTGCTCAGCTGTATGCAGAGGTTGGTAGGCGTCAACACCTAAAATAAAGGTAAAAACCCCATGAGGATAAGATAAGAAAAACTATTAATCAAATAGAGGAGGAGAAAACAAGACAATTTTTTTTTTATGAGTTATGTCTCAGAAAGATATTTGGGTGATCAGTGGAAAAAACCAAAAAGAAACCAAAAAGAGAATTTTGTGAAATTCTATTGCTCTAGAAATTGATACAAATTATATAGAAAATAATTAATGATGAGGGTTGTATTATACCTTAAGACAACCAATTAGCTACCTCTCTTGAAAGATCATATTTAGTTACAAATAATTGTAAAATATGCATCTGGTGGCATGTTAAATTTGATTTTTTTCACTTATTTCTTTGATGTGAAATAAGAGAAAAAAAATAACCAAAAACCCCACAGTTTGCTTTTTGATTGCTGCTTTCAGTGAGAAAAAGCTGTGGCTGGTAATGCTAAGTGAATGCTCTAAGTCCAGTGAAACAGGCAACAGGATGTGACATTAATTAAATTCATGAATTTTTAAAGAATGAGTTGATTCAAACATCAATTTCCAGAATGACATAGCAAAGGAGTCCAAGAGCTCTTCCCTGAAGGGGAGCATAAACACTCAGTGGAGACTTTGCCTACCAGGGGCATGCAGGAGGGGAGGGTGAGGCTGGGGTAATGGATGGTAAATGAAGTGTGACTTTCATGTGCTCCTGGCCTCTGGTCCTTCAGCCTTTGAATGCAATATGGTTTTTTCCATGACAAATGTTCGGAAGATGTTTATTGCCCAGGGTGTTTTAGGTGCCAAAAGGCTTGCAAATGAAAGATGGCAAAACAAACATGAAAGAGAGCATGAAACTATTAAAGGAATGTCAGTTGATGTATACAAGTACAGAAATAAAAACAAAATCAGGTTAATACCTTCCTCATTATTTTTCCTGGAAATAGACCCTTACTTGTCTGTCCTTTTTTTTTAATATCCTTTAATTAAATGGGTTTAAATAACTAAAAAAGCCCTAGGCATATGTTATGACTAATGATATTACTCTAATGCATTTCTCCAATGGCAATCACAGCTGAGTTGTTGGTACATTTTCAATGAGACCACAGTTCTCATTTACCAGTACCTGTGAAAAGAGGCTGCACTGATTCATCATATTGATTAAATGATTTTATAGGAATTTCTAGGTTATAATAGTGTACATGCTTCTGTGGAGGGTGAATACTCTTTGTTTAGTTAAAAACAAGAAAGAAACAAGTATTTTGGAAAGTAATATTTTATGTGACATTTTTCTAATATATAAATAAATATCTAATGAAATGCATAGCAGAGTTTTCATATATATCAAAGTCAAAATTAGCATTGATATCTTAAAATATTTGCTCTCTCTCTGCTAAAATTAGTCTTCCTTGTTTTATGATTCTATAAAATAAGATTTTTAGCTTTGAGGGGAAAAAAAAATAGTGGAGTAGTCTGTCTATTGGTTCAAAATAGACCCAATCTTTTATTTCTGCAGCCAGTCTCATAATTCTGGGGAAAAAAAAAAAATTATTAGCTACATGTAATATTTATTATATAAGAGGTACACCATATATTAAGTTTTATAAGCTTTCCACTAATACTTAGATGCTCCATAATGCTCAAGACGAAAAACCTTTCTACAAAAGTATAACAAATTTATATATTTGTATTATATGGAAAAATATAGAATGAGCCATTTAAACTACTGTTGAATACTTATTGAAACTCTAAAAATTTTCCTGGGAAGCTATTGGTGTGCTCCACAATAAGAAGTTTTATGACTTTATTATAGATTCTCATTTACTGAAATGCAGAGTCAGAATGCAGCTGGTTTGCTCTATATTTAGCAGTTTAACTATTTATTAACTGTCACCCTGTCCAAGGATGTAGCACTGAGAGCATTCAATACTACACTGAGAAATCTCCATTACTGAGCATAAGATCATTAGCATAGCACAAGTTTAACTAATAAAGTTGAAAACAACTAATAAATCTACCTGTTTTTATTGTCAATTAAAATCTGCATACATCCTATGACATTCATTAAAAATTAAGTGGATAGATACAATCAGAGATAATCATGCATGCCACTTATCCCTGAGAACATGACATGCTGTTAATTCGTGGGAACTGAAAGCCTAATTACTTCTACTGCTGTAATTGATGGGCTTTGTATGTACTGCTTCATCATAGAAATTAATGTGAAAGAAAATTTCCTCTAATTTATTGGCACTTCTGAAATAAAGGCATGCTACTTAAATATGCAGAATTCTGCATATGTGTGCTGTTGGAAATTTTGGTATTAATTTCTGCAATCTTTCATAAGCATATTTCAGCATAGTGTTTAAATATGCTGTAATTATTTCATTACCTAATTGCCTAAAATGTTATTGACCATGTAGTAAAATTAATTTTTAATTGGTGAATATGTTCGCTGACCATACATTCTTTGTTTGAGATATGGAATATCTCATGGTGTTAAATCATCCTATAGTGAGTTAAATACATTATAAAACACACAGCCAAGGCTAAATTAATATTCAAATATCAATTTTTCTGCACCTTTGATGTTATTGACATCTCTTTACTACCTGTTAAATACAGTAAAAGTAGGAATGCTCCATGTTTAAAGTACTCATTTTCTCATATTCCTGTAAATTCAGCAACATTGGCCAAGCTAATCTGATGGCAGCATGACTGATAAAATTCTGCTTTCTTGGTACTAAGAACATGTAATAGAATTCAGGTTAACTTGCTGGAGAGAGTGCACTCTAAAGTTATGTTTGGTTTCTTTTAGGTTTTTTTTTTTTTTACTCTCAGCTTAGTGTCAATTTTTTAATGCATTTTTTTATATATTGAGCCAAGTATTTTACAGCTCTTTGAGGTTTTTTTTCTGGAATAAGTGAACAGTTTTCTAGAAATGTCATCATCTTCCCTGGTAACCATAAGGAGTGAAGAGCCTTGACATTGTGCTGTGTAGCAGGGATTGCTTGGGCGTTTTGATATCTGTTGTAACCAAAACTTTAATTTAACGGTGGCATTAAAGCATTTGGGCAAGGCTGGTCAGCCTTCTCTTCTGAATAACTGGGGAAGTGCTCCTCTTATCCTTTCTACTGCTCTCGCTGGCCTACAATGCTGTAATTCAGAAAATCAGTGTTGATGTATTCAGTTTTTACTCTTGGAGAGCCTGCATTTTACAGCTCACAAAACTGACAGTTGGAAATAAAACACCTTGTTGAAATGAAAAATTAAGCAGGTTGATTTTATATTTGTAAAGTTTACTATTTCCTGTATTCAAGCTAGGCCAGATGTCTCTGTGCTGGGATATACAGGGTGGACTGAATTAAGGCATGTGGTTTAGGATTGGTTTGGTTGTTGTACTGCATATTTTTAGACTTTTAAAGATGTGCTTTTCATCAGATAGAGTTGCTTCCTTCCCCTTTTTAGTTGCACTATCTAATCTGCTTTCTGTCTTTACTTCCTATTCCAGCATTCCAGAAAGCACCAAGTTTGCAGCCACTTTTGTAGTTTTACCCATTCTTCAGAGAGAAAGAATTGAATGTCTATGTACTTAATTGCTGAATAATTGCTAAAGGTGGGTTGGCTGTTTTTATACAAATAAAGGACCCTGACAATCGGTGGAGGTTTTTCTAAGACCTGTCACACACATTTGTAAGGGGTTGATGAGTCCCTGTAGTTGAATGTTACAGGACAGTGGTGCAGGATGCTTGATACTGTGGTGTCATTTTCTTGAGTCTTTTTAGAGCCACAGAGTAGTGTTTAAAGAAAAATGATTGACTCTTTCTACGCCTTTAGTCACTTTTCTCCCAGAAGAGGTAGAGCTGGGGGCAGCAGCTCATTGTCAGATACTGTGAAAACCATACTGATTATTAAAGGTGGAAAAAAGATGCCTCTAGGCTCACAGGAGGGGCAGAGGTTAAATTTGCCTTTGTTTATTTTTTAAGATTGTAAAAAAAAAAAATCAGTTTCTATTTTGTGCAAAGATAATTCACTACAAAGGAAGTGAATGCAATCCCTTCCTGGTTTTAATTAAGTTGTATAAATTAGTTGTGTGTCTATATCCCTTGGTAAACTTGTCTAAGAATATGCTCTAATTCGGTTGTCAGTTTCACAGGTAATTGAGTAGACAAGAAAAAGGGAGATACTTTGTCAGCCATAATTTAAAATTGTCTATGATCTGTTGTATTTTATGATTGGAACAAATAAACGGGAAGATATTGCTGTGAGTAGAATTAACTTTATTCAGATTTAACAAATATTGATTTAAAATGTAAAAGATCTGACATTACCCTCTAGAAAAATCATCAAAAGGATTTACACTAAAAGCTCCTAAACAGTTACGATGGAAACATCTTTAAGAAGCAGTGTTGTAATTCTAGGAAGAAGAAGGATGAAATATCTGCAGAAACTTGCTGGTGACTTGACTTTCTAAAATATTATATTACTTCAGAATTTGAGCTGAGAAAGATGTTATTCAGTTTTGAGGGGGGAGAGGAATGAAAGAAACAATACAGGCTGTTCTGGAAAAAAGTTTTCATAATTTCTTGTAAAAGATTTGTAATAATATAGATTATGATCTCAATAAGATTTTGAGGAAAAAGAGAAAAAAAAGGTTTCATGAAGATATTAGTGATTTACCTACAGTTCGATGTGTTTATTCAGATTTTTTTATCGAAGTAAATGTATATGAAAATTCTTTCAAATTAAGAATTTGCAATAAACCAGATATATTGTTAGGCAATAATATCAAACAATAGAAGTATCAAAAGAAAAGGACAGCCTGCTGTGATAGCTGACAATTCCTTTTTCCATCAAAGTGGTTTAAACAAATGTTGATGGCATAGATTTGAGTGGGAAGGATGGATGCTCAGTAGTGCAAAGGAAGAACCTGGATTTATTTGCTGGATTTGCTGTTGACTCCTCCTCTAACCGTGAGCAGGTAATTTCTCATGTCCCCATTTCTGTGTTACCAAGCCACAATTATTTTGTTTGCCTCTTCTGTTTTGTTTCATTTTCTAGGTTACAAGTTCCCGTGCAGAGGGAAATATGCTCCATGAATATGGTTGGTTTTATAGAACTTGGGAATTTGTAAAGGCTATTCTATACCAGCAAATAATTATAGTTTCAATGATCTTTGAAAATTATTTACCAAAATTTAATGTTTTACAATTATTTACTAATTTAATGCTTCACTATAATTACTTTTACTCCAGTGTTTCTCTGGAAGGACCACATAATAAGCGATTAATTAAAACATTTAGCACTGAATTGCTTTTTCATGGCTCCTTGCTTCCATTAGAGAGAGAGAGAGAAAAAAAAAAGAAGTGATTTCTCTGCCTTCTCTTCTGTGGATTCAAAATGGATAAACTGTATTGATAATTGTTCATATCTCGTAGTGGTGGGTCATGACTGATTGCATGGTCATTAGCCATTACAACTGTGGTTGTTATGCTAAACTTAATATCCTTCTATTTTGTTGCTAGGATGCTTTTATTACACAATCAAATTTTAGAATATGCTTATTTTGTCCAAACAGTGAACATTTTATCCAGAGAGCAGGAAGTTTTTGAAATTATTATATATCATTCCTTCATACTGCTTGAATGCTTTAGTAAGTCACATTCAGGCTTCCTCTGTTGGCACTACATTCCCTTTGCTGTTATCTATGAAAAAATAATGTTATTTATGAATAGAATTTCTTGGTGAAAGCAGATTCAGCACTTTCTGCTAAGCCCACAATCTGACCAAAGAACATTTTATTTCCACTGTAGCTCAAACTCATTCAAGACTCTCCAATGTTGGAAATGAGCATATCTCTAAAAACACCATAGATTCATGTGAAAATCTTTTAAATGGGATTTTCTGATCTTGCAACCTCAATCAAAGATTTGCCAGCAGTAAAATTCTTCCAGCTACTCTTAAAGATACTAAATTGCAGGTAGATCCCGCAGCTATTGTTAGACAAACGAAAGTAACTACAAACTTGATAAACACACATTTTAACATAGAAAGTGATAATTTTTCGTGGAGCCGAAACAAAAGCAAAATTTCTTTGCTCTTATGACTGAAAATCTAAAAAAAGCAGTTGCTCTGAAGAGGAGAAGGTGTTCACAAGTATTTCTGCTCTTCACTTCCTGCTTTAAGACCTTGGAACATTATTCTTTCTTGCCCTATATTCCAGCGGCTGGACTCAGAAGTTAAAAAGCACACCATAAAGATCTATTTCACCAGCATCTCTGTCCCCTCATTATGGTAAGCTTTTTTATTTCCTTGAAAAGAGAAAAAGGGCACAGTATTATTCCTATATGGCAAAGTGCTGGATTTTCTCTTCTGGTGTCAAAGCCCATCCCAGGCCCACCGAGTCTACATTGGGACAAAATTTTTTTAAACTTCATAGTCTCGAGTTTAATACAGCAGAGTGCCAAACATTCCTTCATGTTTTCACAGCTCCCTTCTGTCAGCTTCCTGCCTCAGGGCTCTGCGTGGAGCTCAGTTGGTGAGATCCATACCTCTGCATGGAGCTGTGTGACAAAGGCTCCGGGTCTTCAAGTACTACCCAAGTAAGAGGAATTTGTTTACACTTACTTTGAACATCACTCCTAGGCAGGTTACGTGATTGTGGGTTTATGCACAAACCCACTGATTATATGGTAATTTCTGTTCCTTTGCTGAAAGTCTGTATCTTCAAAGTTGAGATTGAAAAGTAAAAGACTGTGAACAAGTAATGAGAATTCTCTACCTCTTCCTGCAGTGCTCCCCATTATTCCACATTCATCTGCTTTTTTTTCTAGAATATTAATCTACACAGCTAACAAATTTTTCTGATATAAGTTTCTGAAAATGTTTTTAAGAATTTCTAGTAGCCTTAACAGTAACCTAGAGGATTTTATTTTCTCTTAATTGTCATTGATAATTGCATATGTGTGGACCAGCATCAGGTCTAGCTACAGCTGTAGATGTACAAAGAGGTATAATTTAAAGGGAGTCATGATTAGGAGCCATTTAACTGAGGATACAGTTTCTGAAGTATTTGTAGGGTGAAACTCATTTATGTGTCAGCATATTTTCATATGCATTCTTCTAATAATCATGAATTAGTAAATATCTTAACTCTCTGCCTCAAAGATCATGAAATTTTGATCTTGATCAAAATGAGACCTAAAGAGCAGTGAATGAGGAGCAGAATCAGATTTTTCACCTTGAAGGAATGATGGCATAAGCTTGAATCTGTATTAAGAAGCTGCACATGCACTTTGCTGATTACCAGCAGCACCATGGCTCTATCATATGCAAATGCAGGAGATTTTGCTTGATAAGGGTTTGACCTGATTAGGATGCAGGAAAGCCCACCAGCAATGCAGGAGTCATCAGCACGAATTACAGCTGGAATGAAAAATCAGGCTGGCATTGGAGAGGGCAGAATACAAGGGCCTCTGCACATGGATTGGGCATGGAGCAGTGCAAACTGCATAATGCTGTGCGTAGAGCCAGTCAGGAGAAAGGTTCCACGCTGGTGGGGAGCTCTGCAGCTGAGTCTCAGTCTCAGTGGCATTGGTGTTTGCCATCTGTTAGCTGGGGGGTGGTAAAACAGTGCTTTGTCTTTGGAACACTTTTCCAATGGAGCAAGGTAAAATGTAGATTGAGGTTAAAGAATTTTTCTAAGAAAGTATTCTAGAATTGAGATATTTGCTTAGATGAAGTATTTACTTGATTTACATGTTGGACCTTATCTAAAATTTCACTTCCATACTGTTTAGACCTAAAACTCCATGAAGTCCACTCTAACCTTAATCCCATTGGGAAAAGCTGTGAGACTAAACCCAAGGACTTTAAACAATGTTGACATACAAAAACAAACAACCCAAACAAACAAAAAGCAAACAAAATCACCTTAGAAACAGTGTTGGTCTGACCTGAAACATCAGTGTTGATGCACTTTGATTACTGGAACACAAAAGAAGAATCTAGCACAAGGATTCCAGAAGAAGGGTGTTGCATTTGGAATAGTATGTAATTTGTAATATTTGTATGTAGATATGTAATTTGTAAATAGATACGTAATTTGTGAGTAAGAACATCAAATAAGTTAAAATTTGTTTTTATGTTCAACAGAAAATCAGAGATGAGAAAAGGATTTGCCTCATTGGACAATATTGATGAGTTAGAAGGTTATTAAAAAGGTTAGGACATTGATTCAAATCAAGTCTGGAGGCAGAATTTATAATGTATTCTGTCTTAATTTTTCTTTAAAGTGTCTATTCTTTGTAGTCTGCAATATCTGATTTAAAATGGGAACAAGAATCATTTATCAAGGGGCAAATCTCCTGAATTCCTGGTAGTGCCCGCACAGAACAGGCATGCTGTTTTCAGGTGACCATCATTTATTTTTTTGCAAAGATGTAGTGTGAAAATAATAAAGTATGAATCACCTAAAAAGCCCCAAAGTTTTAGCATTTATGTCTGGCCTTGTTGCTGGAGTGGTGCATGAACATGGAGGGTCATGTACTTGCCTGACTGGAGGTGAAGGAGTGTTTGTGAATAATGATATTTTTACAATAAGAAGGGAAAATAAATAATTTATGGAGAATAAGAACTCCATTATAAAAATAACTCCAGGGGAACAGGAGTAATGTGGCTTCTGAGGAGTACCAAGCTCTACAAACTTCACTCTCATGGATCTTTGTTTCCGGAGAATATACAGAGCACTGAATTTTGGTAACATTTTGTCTTTTTGATCTGTTAGCTACTGCTTCATTACAGTAAAAGTGAAAATAAAAAAGTAAAAACCCAAACAAACACAAAAATATTCTTTCTTAGTTCCAATGCAAGATTGGACTTGTTAGGGTAAATGACAGCATTTCAGGAAATGCTGATTTTGTTTCACATCATTGTGAGATTTATCCTAGTTAAAAGTCAAAATAATCTGTTACTAGGCCCTAAAGTCCCTGTTATTTTCCATCACAAATTAACACAGAACTTGAATGTAAAGGAAATATTTCTGCAACAACTCAGTAGGAAACAGTAACAGCCTACCTTAGAGTTCCAGGCTTGCAGAGAGTAAAGCACTGACTACACAGTCTGTTCCTGTTTCAAATGTGTTCTTGGGGAATTAATTGGAAAGTACATTTAATGTCCAATAATGAAAAAAAAATCAGCTCAAAAGCTCCTATCATAGTTTGAGGCCACATTAAATTCTTGGTTTCTGTTCTCTTTCCAAGGCAAAGCACCGTTGTATTTTTGCCAGTAAAATCAGAGATTCTGTAACATTTTTTGAAATTGTAACCAGTACAAATTACTGCTCTGTGATGTTGTATGAATTCTACAGATATTAAGCCTCATATCAGGACTCATCACTGGGAATCATTGCATCATTTCAGCTGGGACCAGGATAAAACCCCGAGAGCATCTTTGAATCTAGCAAAACACAATGAAACATATATATACCTAAAGAGCCTCAGAAATGTTTCTGAAAAAAAAAAAAAAAAAAAAATTCCTTTAACATAGGTCAGTCTCTTCAATATTAAAGGTGAGTATAGAAAACCAGGAGAAGTTTCTTTTTTGTGCTGCATGCTTTTCTCTATTTTAATTTTTTATTAATGCCTGTTAGAGTGACTGAATAAGACATAGTAGAGGCAATTTGTGGTTTTCTTCAGTAAATTCTGTAATGGTGGCACATTTTTCAGTGTCATTCAATGAAACTGCTGTTTCAAAGTATATTTTTTGCATGTAATAGTGATGCTTACAAGGTTAAAAAAAACCCAAAACAAACAAACCAAAAAACCAAAAATCCCAAACCAGCCAACCAAACAAAACCAGATAAAGAAAGCCCCAGCAGTGGGGTTACAAATAGATACCAAATCTATTAATTTTCTAGCATATGAATAATGCAAATAGACTGATAGCCTAAAATGCTGCTCCCAGAAATTCTTGTTAAGAGCAAGGAAATATGTTATACCTACAGTGAACATGTCTATAACCTTTGCAAACCCGGGGTTAAGGCACAAGGACCATCTCACTGTTTTGGTCCACTTATGTTCTAATATTGAGAAGCTAATGCATAATCTGCACTCTCAAAGAGCTACAGGCAGACTAATGTTGATAGCAGACTGCATTGGGAATATCTTCCTTGCTTATACTAAATAGGATCTAATTTTAAACTTCTCACATTGAATTTGTGTTGAAAGTGACTGCCTTTCCTTATTTCAAACAGTCCAACAGTGGTGTCCCTCTGCTAGATAAAATAATACATATTTGAAAATAATGCTGCTTTTCACTTAGTTTTAAATTGAAACAATTTTAGGTTTTCTTCTCCTACCCTTGGATGTTTGTAAGTACTTAGTCTCTTGGTACAACAGGAGTGGGAAATACAACACAAAGGGGTTTTTTGTTGAGCTGGTTTCTGCCTTTCCAAGCAGTCTGCCTTTTGCATGAAAATGGCTCCAGTTTCCTTGGCAATATTCTTAAGAGCACTCTTTCCCTCAGGAATAGGAGAGCATTTAAACACATTTCTAGCCAGCTCACATTTTGCAGGTGGGACATTTGCCTATGATCAATAAGGTTGGGATTTGACCTATAGGGCAGAAGAGAAAAAGGACAGCGTAGCTGAATGGGCTCTGTACTGGGGTTGGTGTGTTTCTGGAAATATCTGTGTGTAGCTATGCCTTGCAAAGCCTTGCAGCACCAGCAGGTATCTCTGGGGAAGCACAAGTCATTCCTTCCATCCTTCTGGAGCAAGTGAGGAGAGGCCCACAGTCAGATGTTTCCACTCCCACGCCTGTCCTGCTTGGGGCTTCTGTGAAGGTGCCCTGTTGAGGAAAGATGAAGATCCTGCTTCTTCCCATTGATCCCCAATGGTCACAAGAGAGAAATTCTGGCTCAGCCTGTGCAGTTTCTAGCCAGTTCAAAAGCTCAAAAATGCTCAAAAAGCTCAAAGTCAGCGCTGCAGTTTAAAGCACATCATAAAGGAACAATTGCTTCAAGATAAGCGGAAGGGACTACGCAGCTGATTTCTCACACTCCCTTCACATGTAGCCTATAGTGGGCAAAATGTACTTTAATTTTAGGTATGACGTGCAACCTTAATACAGAATCAGAGTTCTGGGAAGTATTTTTGGCAAGTGCTGCACCGTATCGGTTTCACACATGCACATGCTTTGTTGCAGTGTTCACAAAATAGATATGGATCTTGCCTGGGATAATCAATCTATCTAACTCTTCAACAGCTATGGTTGTTAAATTATAGGTTATTGGCAATTTTATATGCCTGTGGTCTCATAATATTTACAGATTTGACACCAACATGTGTGCTGGATGCTTGTACTTTGCTTTTCTCTTTGAGGCATCAAAGTAATTAATTGTAACAGTAATTGTGGGCTTTGGACAAGGAATTAATTTCTAAAATTGTGCATTAAACATAAATCATAGTGCTATTCTTATAACCCAGACACCTGATCTCTTTCCTCAAATCTGCACTAATTGTATGTTAACGATACTTAAAAATTAGTAATAGCTTGGCAAATGAATTCTTTTCAATAAAATAAAGATATGTCCACATTTTATCATCTATCATTTATGCAGAAAGCAAAAACCGTATGGCAGCAGAATAAAATTCCAGGATATGAAACCAAATGAAATATGTTTACTATATTTAATTATCCAGTGATTCAGCAATGGTTTGCATTGACTTCAGTTTGGGCCTGACAGGGAAAAACATTACCTATTGAAATAGAAATTGTACTTATTATTACCATGATAGATATTGATCTATTTTCAGGTCTTGTAGATAGTGAATCATATTTGACTTTTTTTGAATGTAGATAATAGTACTTATTCATATGTTAATATAATTTTTGTTGTATTTTTAATACAGATTAAGTCCATGACACTATGAAGGAAATTTTGAATATCAAGACATTGGTTAAGGAAAGAAAAAAACTCAGAAAAGGTAAAATTAAGATGCTGCTGTTGTTTATCTTGGCCAATTGTTATTTTATTTACAGTTGTTTATTAGTTCAGACTGGGTCACTTGGGTTTTTTTACCTTTAGACAGTTGACTATCGGAGTTCTGAATTATTTGAATTTATAATTACATTACTATAATAATTGGAAGCCTACATTCAGTCTGGGGACTACATACATTTAGAAAAAGAAGAAAGCAAAAGTAACTTTACAAGATGCAGATGAGAGAAGTTCTCTAAATTTCCTATGATGGCTTTTTTTTCTCTTTCCTCAAACAGTGTAGGAAAAAGATATAAATAAGGTGTAGTGGAGAACAATTAAAGAGTATTTGCTGGATTATGTGTCAGAAAACAAACAAATGTTATTTCTAATTTTTGGTTGGATTTTTCTAGCACTTGAGCCAAAATGAGTATTCCCATTTTCTTCAGTGGAAACTAGAGCAAGCCAGGAATTTTACGTTTATTAAACACTTTTGGAAAAAGGAAAAAAAGAAAAAAACCAAACAGGCACTGAAGATGAGGCATCAGGTACCATCTGTGCTATTCAGCACAGAGAAGCAGTACAAGATAAAGATCCAGGGATGAGAACATTTTAATCTATGTAGTTAGTATAAATACTAAGCATGCAGGCAAGTACTTCACAGCTTGGAAATGGCAAAACAAAAACTGCAACCTTAAAAATCCCCCATTTTACTGACTCTTTTGTGTGCCTGCATGGTAATGCTATCCCTATTTATGCGGTTACTTACAATTTCCCCAAAGAAGATGCCTAAGGTGATCAGTGTTCTATGACTAAGACATGAAGATAGATGAGAGATCTGAGGTTGTACCAGGACCTCAGAGATCCTATAGACTTCAATTTTAATTGAAAAGATGGATTTTTAGGTTTTCAAACCTTAATTGTGAAAGCATATTTTACATTAGTAACTGCTTTATTGTTCACAAATACATCTAAAAAACATGTTTCANAGATAAAAAACCCAGATGTTTTCGGTGTCATACAAAAATTTAAAAATTAAGTTCTTGAACTTGTTAAATAAAAATCACACCCCTCAAAACCCAGCTGTCATTCCCAAAAACATACTTTTAATTTAAAGGAAAATAAGAAAAAAAAAACTGTATTTATAACAAATTATTTCACTTCAATATTATTTTTTTCTCCTATGGAAATAGTTCAATACAAAATGTCCATTAAAAAGGGATTGTTTTGGTGTGAATGATGTCTTAGTTTTTCAAACATCATTGTGAACTAGTTCTTGAAACTAGAACTACAAATTAGCACAGCCTCTAAGTAATCAACATTTTCTTTCTTGCAAATGAATGTTGAATCACAAGTCAAGTACGCTGGGCTTCTGACTCCTGTGACTGGAATCACTTTTGAAACTTTTCTTAGGGAACCAGTTCCCCCATTTAATTATTTAAAAGAATTATAAACTGCCTTCTTGG
>VWZN01018494.1:715954-728887 GCA_013396955.1 Regulus satrapa
ATGGTACAGATCAATTTTTTTTTGTTTTGTTTAGTAAATCAAAAATAACAATAGTAATATTAATTTCAAAAATATGGGGGTTTTTATTTACAGTGAATTTTTGGATTTGAAAGAATAGCATCCCTGAGGCTGCATGCTCAAGTTGTGGTTTATGAGAATTGAACTAATAATTATTTAACCTAATCAATCTTCCCTTCGCTCTGAAAGAGTATTTTAAGGCCATTGTTCCTGATGGGACATTTAAGTCAGTATTCATTAATCTAGTTTGCTGTAAAAATTTCTTTGCACCTATTTTCATATCTATTCCATGGGAATTGGTAACTTTAGTACCTTTGAGAAGCTGATCTCTCAAGGTGCAGATATCAGAGTGATTTGTGAAGTGGAACAGACAAATTAATACATTTCAACCTTGACAGATATTGAGTTTGTACCAACATCCTGTTCTTGGCATATGTCCACCTCAACCATTCTATTAATCCATTTCCAGGAATTATTCTTGTTTCAAAACTGAAATCTACTTTCAGTACATTACTATACTTACTCTAGCTCTCTTATGGAAGAACAAAAATGTCATTTTCATGTACCAGCATCTGCACTTTCCAATAGAAAATAAAATTTGAATAAAATAGAACAAGCAATATTCCATAGGTCTTGTTGAAATGTAAATTTATTTGAAAAAAAAAATCATATTTTTTCTTCTTCAATTGAGACGGAAAATCTCAGCGAGATATGACTACCTTAAAAAAGGTTTTTTTACATGTAAACTTTACTAATATATTGGGTGCTCCTTTATGCAATGTTAGTTTTATAGAATGTACACAATTTGAAAATGTCATGCTGTAGCTAGAAGGAAACATATCCTGAGATGTGCTCTGAGAATAAGTGCTGTCCTCAGGTTAGCTCATGACAAACCCTCTCAATATCCTGGCAGGACAAACCATTGCCTGGCTGGAAAAGTCTCTATATTAAAACATGCTTTATTGCAACTTAGTGTAGTTATCTTTTCCCTTATATTCACTTATCCTGTCCATAGTCCCCATCCTGTATCATTGACTCCAAGAGACACTAGCAATACTTTTTCATATTGCACATTTCAGTTAAGTATGCTTTCATTGTGGTCTTCCCTGGGAAAGAGCATAATGAGTTTTTAGATTAATTGATAGTTTTTGTCTGATGACATTCCTTACTCTAGTTTAAAACAATGTTATTTATAACCTCACTAATACAATATTTTAAATTGTTTCCTGTCTGGAGATTAGACATCCTTTATTGTGGCATTCTGGGATTTATTTACCCATCTGGTGCAGGGAACATTGTGTGTTGATGTATACCATGTATGCGTCTGTTGTGTGAGGAACTCATAGCAAGAGCAATTTTAACCATCTGAAAAACATACTAAGCTCCAAAAAATGTGTTGTCAGCAATCTCTTATGACCTTTAGCGAGCAGTATATTAATCTATTGGTCTATGCATTCTATGGATGCATATGGACAGACTACTGTGTGAAGGGTGTCACATAATAGAGCTGATAAGAAACCCTGATCTATACCATACAAGGATAAAGCCACCTCATAACAACANCTCTTTCTTCTTCTGCATGTCTTTTGTGTTCCTATGATTTTATACTTCAGTGTTTCGTTTGTAGACATAGACACTTTAAACTATAGTTCTCCCTGCTTTTCACATTTTGAACAGTTAGTTGCTTCCATTACAGATGGAAGAGGTGCATTCTCCCTTTTCCTACCACTCAGTGTATGTGTAACGTATTTTGTTGCTCTCCAACTGGTTTAGGCAAAGAAATTTGTAAATAAATGTTTGTCCTTAGTACATTAACACATGAACAGCAATGTTTGTGATATTTGAGCGTGATTAGCTCTTGAAAAATTCATCAAATGTATTGAGATCTGCATCGCTCTTTAAAAATTCATAAAAAGTTTTGAAGAGTGAAAATGGTTTGACAAGTAGGCAGGCCACAAAGAAACTGACACATCAAGGGAGGAAGATCAAACAGGAATAGAGCAGCATATTCATACTGGAGGCTGAGAGCCTGGCTGCACTCCAAGGAGGTTGAAAGTAGACATGAAATATAGAGAAAGAATAGAGACAGGAATCTCAAGGTGGAGAAATGAAAGAATATTTGACATTCAAAAAGGATTTTTTTTAAACATCTTTGACATGCAGTCAATAAATTCACCTCTGCTTTGCTTATTTAACTAGATGCAAAAGTTTTCTTATAATGAAAATGTACACTGCATGAAATTTTCAGGAAATTATCTCGTGTTTAGGAAGGAAATACTCAAGGGGTTTGCAAAGGGTCTCAAAATAATCATTGTGGCTTTGATGTGGTGTTCTGAGTCAAATAGGCTTTAAAGTGAAATCACCCTTGTTACCTGATAGCTGCAATTTAACCTTAAACCTTAATGATTTATGTCTATTTTACTACACTTAACATGAACTGTATCTTTCAAACACTGCCTATTAAGAGATCAAAATAATTTTAATGTAAGTATTTTATTAAAGGTACTGTCATATTTATATAGAGAAAATCCATTGGTTAGGTGTGCATGAATATTCCTAAATTTGAGATGAGTGGGAAATTAGAAAGAAAATGATTCATTAGTAACATATTTATTTCTTTTGTATTAAGCAAGCATTTAGCACCATGTCATAAAAGAGCTATCTATGCTACTGTCAATCTGAAATATGTTTAATGATGTTTAACAATGCTCCAGTCAATGCTGTACCTGCCAACCTACAGGGACATTGATCCATTCATAACATTTACTCATAATATGGCATATGAGCAGGACAGAAAATGGGTCTTTTGCCTTCCACACTTCTTTGCCACATATCTGTTATGCAACTGATGCTGTCCATCAAGGAATTTCAAAGGGCAATCGGTAAAAGAAAGCATAAGACATTCATCTCAAGAGGCCTGATTCTGTTTTATTAGATTCTCCCTAGGTTTTTCCCATGCTTTGAAGCAGAGGTAGCAGCAAGGGATCAAGCAGTAAAAGCCCTTTAAAACTTCAGCCTCCTCTCCAGCTGGGTTTTGAATCAATTCTTCTTTTACTGGGCCAGCTGTATGAGGGTAGAGCACTACAGCATTAAAAACTTAATAATATTTGGCTTACCTTTTCTTATTCCAGGGAAATTTTACGGGACAACACAGAAGACAAAGCACCAGAGAGCTTACAAACAGCAGAGTACCTGGTTTGGTTTGGCTTGAAGAATTTAAGGTGAGAATCTGGAAGAACATTGAGGTCTATTACTCTTGATGATGAATTTCCCCCGTGTTCTTTGAGAGTCTCATGCATTAGTGACAGTGTACATCTGTGCTGGGCAATTCTCAGTGTGTACACTAGGATGGGAATAAATAATTTGTTAAGTCTGAGAATTCTGTTACGAAATGTTTTTCAAGTTCATTTCTCAGGAAGATCTAAATGAGACAGAAAATTTACAAGATGCTCACAAATTTGGAATGAGGCATTATAATTTTGTCTTCCTCTTGTAAATCTCTCAGGTACTGCTAGAGAAAATAAGTTAGCCTGCAGTCCCAGAAGCTATTTACACAAGAAATGTACTCTGTGGTTCTGACAATAACAAAACAACTGAGCCGTATATCTCAAAATAGTTTAATAAATCTGCTTTTGTGTATTGTGTCTAAGAATTAGAAGACGGTGTCTTTCTCGTGTGCTTTGTAATGGCTCTGGGCTGTTCTTTGCCTGCCGAGGTGTCTGCCTGGCCCCTGCAGCTGCGCTTTGTGCCTTGGCTCAGGGGCCCGGCTGCGGCGGCTTCGAGCCCCGCGGTGCGCTCAGCCCGGCCGCCCCAGGTGCAATTAATTGCCGTGTTAATTGCCTGCAGCGGGGAGCCGGCCGGGGCCCGAGCCCTGCTCCCAGCTGGGAGCGCAGGAACCGGCGGATGCTGCGGTGACCCAGAGCCGGGCTGCTCCTCCGGCCCTGCCGCTCTGCCCATGCTCAGGTACGGGTTTTTGGTGCCACAGGGCAGGTGCTCGGTTTTAGCCCCACTGAAGGATAATTCTCCGCAGCTGTCGGGTCCCATCGCCTGAGCTGCCGGCTTGGCTGCTCCGACCTCGGGTGGTGCCCTCTCAGCTCCGCGGCAGCTCCACCTCTGCCCCCTTCCACCTCTCTGGAGTTCTCGCTTTTCTCAGGGCTTTTTATCTTTCTATGTGGTGGTTTTTATGTTTTTATATATATATATATGCATGTATAAAAATATAAGTACACTAAGAATGAATACACGGAGAATTTATATTTTTTCACACATGCACGTATATGTATGCATACACGTCTAGATTCTCCGGATTTTATGGGCGTAGGGACAGTTTTCCTGTTCGGTCTGAGGGGAAAGGCAGCAATCTCCCAGCCCCTATGGGGTAGGGTGTGTGCCGTGGCTCTGTGCCCGGTCCCAGCTCTCCTGTCTCCAGCATCGGCTGGCCTGAGCTCTCAGAGTATCTTCATGTCTTTATTCTGGCCAGACAGTGCCTGTTGTGCCTGATCATCATCTCCCTGTTCGTTATGAGTCCCATCTCTTCTGGGCTTTTTATTTTAAATAGAATTTTCCAGCAAATCACCTCCTCTGCTAAGGCGTCATTGGGAGTTGCTCGGGAGAGCCGAGTCTCGGGAGGTTGGTGGAACCCTTGTGGGTTCTTGTCTTGCAATTAACTCAGCTCTGTGCCAGGTTTCCATTAGAACACGGTAATTGGTAAGCTGAGGTATTCCAGGGCGCTGCAGTATTTTGATAGTTTCTGATTTATTTTTCCTCTGGAGGGGTGGTCCTGTTGTGTAGGTCATTTCTGGCTGGAATGACAGAGAAACTGTGCTCCAGTGAAGTGATTTACCACAGTTACAACCATGTGTGTAATGTACTCCCAGCCTCTTTGTCACGTATGCTACGTGTCGTGAAATATGATTGGCAAATGCTTAATATGCCAGTGTACAGCAGGAGATAATATCAGATTAAGTACACTGGTGGTGTATATAAATCGTGGCTTTGAAGCTGCAGCCACTCAAGTTCATGTGCTGCTTTATATACCAATTCTAAAGGTATCAGGTGAGCTGCTGCCTGCACTGCTAAGGTTGGTTGCTTTCCAAAAAGATCAGGTATTTGCATATTCCAACTTAAGGCTTTCTCTCTTTGGGATAAAAAACCAGAATGAACTTGTAGAGAAATATATTGTTTGGCTACTACAAAGTTGAAAACAAGACTATTATTAAAATACAGTTTTGGAAGTTCATATGCAGTGGTGGTGTTATCTTCTTCCAATGAGTTTCAGTTCTTACTATTACAGCCCTCTGCTGCGGCATTTAGAAGGTTTTTTTGTTCTAGGTCCTTTCTCCATAATCCCCATCTGACCTGCGCTTCAAGTTCTTGATTGACTTTTTGTCTTCAGGTCTTCCAACAGCATTTCTAAAACAACAGAATGAGGTAACTTTGTCACAGGGTCATTGTTGGAATTAGGATGTGAAGGTTGAAAATAATTTTGAGATCTAAAAATTATTTCATACAATAATTTTAGTGTTTCTGTGTTTGGCATATTTACAAGGAATTACACTGAGTAAGAAATTTAAACCAAGAACTTCCAAAAGGCAAGAGCAGGGCTTGCAAGAAGCTTGAAGAGGGTCATGTCTGAGGACAGTCCTGATGGCAGTTTCTGGGATGGAAATAGAGTTGAAAATGGTTGTTTAGGGATATGTGACAGAACTGATCCAGGACAGAAAGATCAGACCGAATAACTTAAGAAGGTAAAAATTGCCAGGGGAAGCAGCACTGTTTCTCTGAGTAATTACTCTTTGGTCATCGAGCAATATAACCAATTATCCTGCACCAGGGGGTATGCAGATTACTTTTCTTTGTCTTTGGAATTAGGTGAAGGTATTAGCCAGCAAAGGAAACCTTTGTGTTGGAAACAGTAATGCTCTTTCCTCATGACCTTCCTTCATCAAGGCTTCACACATCCCATACCTCACACATTGTTATAACTATTGCTTTTTCATCAGCTTTTCATAATTTGTGCTACAGTGGACAATCAACAGCTCAAATTCCCATCCATATGACAAAGTTAGATCAGCTTGTGAACAGAAGTTGTTTACTCAGCATTTCAATTTAGAAGTGTCATTGGCACCAAGATAGTGTGAATATACTTGAAAAATTCAAGGTCTTGTATATTATTTAGGTTTTTTATCCCTGAAAGTGTTAGAATTTTACAGGGACAAAGCAGTAGATAAGGTTCCACTTGCCTAAACAAATGTCCTGCTCTTTAAACATGATATGAAAAAGATGATTGGCAAAACTCATTTGCCTTTTGAGTTGAGGACTGGTTTGGGAATGAAATAAGTGTTTATTACTGTCAATATTTACTGCTTTTTAAATGCACTGGGGTGATTATTCTCATCTCGGTGGATATTAAGTGAGAATAAGTGGCAAGTAAGACAAAGTAATACGTTTGGAACCAAGCCAAAAGTGTGTGTCTATTTATAATCTTTAGCCTTCTGCTCTGCGAGGCTAACTGTTCTTGTCTTTTCTGCAGAGAGTAAACCTCTGTCACTTTAGGGGCCTGACTGAGGCTCTTGCAGGAGAATTTTAATGGCTGGATTTCCTTTTTTTTAACTGAGTAATTGCTGTAGCTTTTCAGCTCTGCAGTCACAAAAGAAACATCATATTGTATATTGGGAAAGCACACCATGTTTATAAAAGTATAGTGTTATAACTTCAAAGTTATCTTTCAATGTCCTTAGAATTTTCTTCTATCATATTTTCTTATTTGTTGTGCTGGAAATTCTACAGTGTACCTTCAAAGACATTTTATATCATAATTCTCTTCTGTTAAGAGAGATACTTGGGCTCCTTTATTGTTAGGTGACAATCTGCAGCCAGTGAACATGGTAACATCACTAACCCAATGTCACTACAGACATAATCCTTGTAGACTCTTATGAGAGACAGGCTGAGCCTTTAGAAGTGTTTTACAAGGAATTATTTAGTTTATGGTGTAAATAAATAAGTAACAACAGCTAAGATTGTAATAAATAATTTTTTAAAAATCACAGTTACAGAGGTCTGTATCATCTGGTAATATTTTGCTGCAGTTATGTGCTTTATTATTGATATTTTTTCAGTTTTGAGGGTTCTTTATTTTAGGTCAAAGATCATGTCACTCTGTCTCAGTCAGTGGTTACCCAGTCAATTTTTTTCAGCAAAAAATGATTACCCACACCAGAGGTCAATAGTACAGAAGTATTATAGATTACATTGCCCTGTCAATTGAACTATATTAGACAATTCAAGGTTTTAATAATATTCAAGGATGTAAAGAAAGTAGAATTTTGGACTTCAGCAACATAACTGGGATGGATTATTCTGCGTTTTATTCAGGACTATCAAGAATGTATGGGTAGACTGCCACATTGTCCTGCTGTGGAGTGTAATTGCACAAAGGTATTGGCCAAAGACTGATAGTCCTGCCAGTGCATCAGTTTGTCACCACTGCTTGCACTGAAACTCCTAATCTGCACTGGCAGGAATTGAGGGGAATTCACCCTTGTGATTATTGGTTGTTTAAGGAGTCTGTTACTTAAATGCACTTAGCTACTCCGATGCTTATGCACGACAATGAGAACGCCTAAATTTTGTTCTGATATTCATTGAAATATTGTAAGAATATTGATTGTTTCCATTGTTCTGATCTTTAAGAACCAGGTTTCAATAGGTTTCAAAGAGCTCTCTAAATTTTCTCATCTTCTTACATGGGCAAGCTTTGTAGCACTTGACTTTCGTGCATAAAAGACTTTGAAGGAATACGGAAGTAGAGATTTCATTTTTAAGAATAGTCACATTTTTCACGATAGTTTGTTTCACTGTTTTAATACAATCTGTGCAGCACTGTTTATCTCTTGCAGCTGACCCTTACAGAGAGCTTGCTGCAGACATGTGTAGATAATCTAAGCTTTCCCTTGCTAGCATTTTCATACAGCTTTTTATGTCACTGCAGAGTCTGACTTGGATTCAAATCTAGTAATTACCAGAGTCAAGGAAGTCATCAGCTAACTGCCAGTTTTACATATGTGTTTGCTGAGACTCACTTTCAAAATGAAAACCACATTCTTTCCCAGATATCCTGCTTGATAAGCGAAGATTCTTTAAGCAGACAGAATAATTTGGGTAGATGTCACTTTTTTTGATTGAGTAAATTTTAAAAAAAGAATTAATTTTAATCACTGTATTTCTTTTTCTTAAAGTACTTGTTATTTACATCTTAAACAGATATTGGTTCCAGTCTCTTGCCCAGTTTGCTGTTACCCAGTGATCCACTGAGTTGTGTTGCTTTGTCAGGTGTTTTCTCCCACTTCATACTTTAAATCAAACCTATAGCATGTACTCTTGCTTATATCTGTAGTATCTTTGCTGACAATATTTTGAGATGCTGTTTATTTTATCCTGTTCTTTCCCCTGAAAGACTTGCACCTATGAAAATTAAAGGAGATACCAACTTGGGTTTTTCATGGGTTAGCTGGGATGTTGGAAGTTTTCAAAGGGAGGTAACAAACCAAGTAGCCAAGCTACCATTTGTCCCATTCTTTGTTGCCAGCTGTGTCTCTGGGTTTCAGTATCCATCAGAAAAAGCAGGGGTCTCTTAATCACACTCCCCAGCACCTACTTCATGTGCAAGAAATGGAAAAGTTGGCTGACAGGAGTTTCTTATGGTAGATATGTACCTTAAAATATAATTTTGAATTGTATGGGAAATATATCATAGGGGAATATTTCATTGTGGAATCAGCAATAGTGTTAAATATAAATCCACCATAATGCAGAAGAGTCCAGTTTTCTTGGTTTGGGTTTACTTCGACATCATCTGGAGGTTGTGCATCCATCTATTATTGAGGAGGGCAATGTCATGTTCCCTTGAAACTATAACTTTCTTCTATAACTGCAATTATATTATAAGCAGATATTATTTCTGTCTATCATTTGCTCTCCTTCCTCCTGTGAATTCAACATGTGAAGACTCTGAATCTACCTGAAAAAATTCCAAGGCAGATCAGACTTTTATTCCTTGTTATAATATTCAGCCATCGTTCTTCCTTTTGTTGCTTATGGTGGGTTATGTGAATTTTTTTGTACTGTGAAAGATTGCAGCATATCTTCAGGCCACCAGTGAAATTGGATAACTTAATTAGCAGTGAGTGCTTTTGGTTACTTAGATTATTCAGATCTTTTGCTTACTGTACAGGTGTAAACATAAAAGCTTTTAAACTTGACATTCCTGAAAAGAAAAAAAAACCCAAAAACCCCAGATCTGGTTTAAGTAATATTTTCAAGAATTATAAGTTACTCTTTTCTGTTATGTTGGGTTTTTGGTTTTTTTGTTGGGATTTTTTTTTTTTTTTTGGGAAAGACTTAATCATGCAGAGTATGCCGGCATGTACATAAGGAACCCATTTACTGAGTCACTGTCATTTTAACAGCAGGGATCTTGACTCCCTGAGGTGTATCTAAAGCATTTCAGGCTCACTGAGTCAGGACTAAATAACACCCAGCTGGGTAAGAACAAATACCTGTCAGATAATCCAGCTAATAGCTGGTTTAGTTATCAGTGCCCTTCTCTACCTGCTTCCTCTTTCTTACCTTTCTAAATGTATGATGCATTTCCTACAACATCGTGTTTAAAAGCTTCTATAACCCCATAATGGCAGCTGATAGAGACCTTTTATATGTTGATTCCTTTTTTCCTTGGTTTTGGAAAGATGGCAAAAGTTTGCATGATGACATCTTGATTAGAATGTCTCCTTTTGTGTTCAGATGTATTTCAGCTGGGTTTTCCCCTCTTTGGAAGTGTTAGTGTTAGTAATGGCTTCTGGAATGCATGTAATCTTTTTCCTCAGTGAGAACACTGCTCTGCAAACTGAGTTCTTCTGCAAGTGGGCTGGTTTCCCAAACACAGCTTTACGTTGTTACCTTTGAGGTCAGTGATCCGAAGGCTGGCAGGTGAAAGCAGTAGAACATGAGCATCACCGGACTTCTAAGTCTGCACTTGTGATTCTAGTGACCCTATATCCTTGCCCTGGAAACTGGCCTAGCAGTTTATGATTAGCTTCTTTTTACAGTTCAAAGTATGTTTCCTTGTTTTCTAGATATACAGACAACTCTAATTCTTGTGCTTGCTAAATTGTGAGTTGGTTTGTAATCTTCCTGCTTTCCTAGAATAGTTCTATAAAATGCATATTTCTATTTTAATTCACTACATTTTACATCCTGCTGTATCTGGGTGCAACATAGTACTGTCAGCTTTGACAGTTTGATCTTCAGTGTTGCTGTAAAGCTCATCATTCTTAGCTAATCCGATTGCTTAATTAGCTGGGTATTATTAACCTCAGAAATTCACATAGAGGGTTTTCAGTTACAAACTGTCCAGTATAAGTGTACTGTGGAAAACTGGCTTAACTATTTTCAGTCTTTCTTACCAAACTTTATCTAGGGTGAAAATCTGTTGAGGTTCAGTCTGAGTCAAATGAACACAGTTAATGCTTAGGCTTGACTATTTCTCTGCTCTACTGTGCTAACACTGGCATGCAGTCCTTGGATTCGGTGTCTGGTTTGCAGTGCAGGAAGTGGCTTTGAGAAGGCCACAGCAAATGCACGCAGGCTTTGAAGGGAAGGAACACCTCGCTGTCATCCGTAGAAGTACTCTGGGAAATGAGAAGGTGGCATTAATGGGTTCCAAGAGGATGATCAAACCATATTGCTGTGCTGGCAGAAAGGAGGTGGCAGTAGGGAGAGCTGATGGTGGGCGTAAGTTAAAAGGCATCACATGACACTTGACAGAGTGGCAGACATATGTTGTAGCTGGTGGAAGCAGAGAGAGGAAAAAGCAGTCAGGAATCCATTGTGTGTACATCATATGCTGTGGTGCTGCCACTGAAGTGCCTTGTTCCCCTTCTCTGTAACTCCTGTTGTAGCCTCTATTTGTTTCCCATCACAAGTGGTGCTTTTCCTTCCTTGGTGCCTTTCTGTCCTTCAGTTCCAACCCGTGTTCTGGCCTCTTCACAGCTGAGTCCAATCAGGACTAATTCTAATTTTCTAATGGACTAATTCTAATGCTAATTCTGTTTTTCTTTAATGCTAGTTGGCTATGTCTCAGCTCCTCAGGGGGTTTTAGGTGGGTTCTGTGGCTGGGTTCTCTCCCATATTTCTTCCTTTTGTCAGTAAGTGGTTTTTTACAGTTGTGTTTTGCTTATTGAAAACTTCCTTTGAATTGAAATCTTCCTGAGAGACATTCTGTAACAGCAATAATGCAGGAGAGAATATGTGTCTGGCAAACTGAAATTTGATAGGCAGTCCCTTGGGAAAATGTCTTATTAGTGCTTTTGGAATATAATTTTCCTTTATCATGACAGAATTGTGAACTTAGAATTTGAAACAGAAACAGAGTTTGTAGGACCTGGAAATTTCATTTCTTAAATCATACTGACAAAAGAAGCAGGACTGGGTTTTCTGGGAGAAAGTGTTTTGAGCAGCTTCAAGCTGTTATTAATAAAAGGGCCTAAAATAATTATTAATAAAAGAGCCTGCTGGAAATAAAGCTGATAGGGCAAGTGACTTTAATTTCTAGGATCATGGGGAGTCTAATTGGGTATTTTGGGCAAGTCAGGCCAATAGTTATGCCTATGATCATCTGTATCTAATCTGCAGACACTGTGATGCTTTGCAGTTTGAATATTTTCCTCTGCTGGTATTCAAGAAAAAAGATTCATCTTGTAGGGG
The DNA here is from genome assembly GCA_013396955.1 of Regulus satrapa. NCBI lineage: Eukaryota > Metazoa > Chordata > Aves > Passeriformes > Regulidae > Regulus > Regulus satrapa. Next base: position 727,739 of record VWZN01018494.1, read on the forward strand.
GAGGTCCAGGATGGCTGATTAGATGTTGCAGGATGTTGTACCTCGCTCTGCTCCAAGTCACATTCTAATAATATCAGCATATTAGGAGCTATGAGCTTCAGTGTCATGGAGTTTGGAGGAAATCTCTCTGACAGTCTGACAGACAAGGTGACAGCTAATAAACACCCAATGCCAGGACAAGTCACCTGGCAGCTGCTGAGGCTGGCTGCGTGTGCATGTGAACATTGACTCACATGTTAACACTTCCTACTGATGCAAACATACTTGTATCGCTGCTGATATGAAAATAAAAGAGTTCATGTTGCAAAAGACAGTATTTAGCATGTGAATACGTTGGACACTCTTGAGTAGTACAAACTGAAGATACTTCACTCCTGGAAAGCTACTTGTTAAAGATATTATGCACAAAGCCAGACAGGAAGTTAATGTGGATCAGGGCTCTGGGCTCATTTTTTTGCTGCGTTTGGTGAGAAGCAATTTTTTTCTTTTTTTTTTTTTTTTTTAACCATTTTCTGATATATTCTCTGGCACATCTTCATTGATTTGTCACTTGCCATCTTCAGGATTTAAAGATGCAGAGTGAATCTTAGGAAAAGAGCATTGGAAGATGTCACTTTGATTAAATTTGGTATTTCAGTAGTTAGTAATGCTCTACCTCAGTTTCATTTCCAAATAAGAGGCTGGTATATTGGCTACAGGCCACAGCTCATTTGGGGTTGTGGCTGTGCTTTTGGTCACGTTGAACTTGATTCAGATGTTGAGTTCCAGAAACAAAGAGCGGGATTATAAAGAGGTGCACAGCTCTTACTTACATAATGAACCTGCAGAAAAGCTGGAGAGCACAGTCAGCAAGAGGGAAATGTTTGCTTCCCTAGTGCAGTGCCAGAAGGTGTCTTGTAGTGAAATGGTCATTGTGTTGTGCTGTGCCTCAGGGCACAGAGACATTTCCCTGCTGAAACAGCTGCTTTGCACTAGAGTTTAATATAGCGGAGGCGTCCTGTCTGTTCCAGTGTGCCTTTGCATCATCATGCCCTCTTTGACTTTTGCTATGTAGTAGCATAGTTTTTCTTTTGTTTAGTCACCTGGAGATGTTGACTTTTGTTGTTTTGCCACAAAGGATTGAGTGGATTTATGATATGTTGGGGGGGG